>QRDG01000005.1:464970-517960 GCA_012064385.1 Puccinellia tenuiflora
TTTCTATCCCGGCTACTACGTCCTCGGCAATGGTGATTCGTTCTCTCGGCTCCCAACGACGTCGACAAAGTTGCTCGGTTATTTGTCCCTAGAATATCAGTGGTGGTGCTCTTGCCGATGTTGCTTGATTAATTTAATGGCTGCGTGCGTGCACAAAGCCTTGGCATTGCGGCTCAAAATTAAAAGGGGAGAACCTTCGTTGGTATTCACAGGTCTGTGGTTTGGTGTATTCGTCGTTGTTCTATGGCGGCCTTCAGAAAAGTACAAGATTGTGTCATGGAAGAAGAAAGGGCTTGAAGATCTCAGAGATTTGCTCGTCTATTTTAGTATTGTTTTTGTAATCGATGTAATCATGTACTTTTTGCTGGTTTAATATATATGGAAAAAAACACGCATAAATCATCTATATTCTCTTTTGTTTCAATATTTTGTAATTATTTGGATTATGGTAAATCTCGGACGGAACGAACATATCCGGACGGTGCAGAATGTGATTAACTGGCAGCAAAGTGAAAAATTCGGGCCCCAAATTGATAACGGGAAGGGGGAAATTTTCCCCTTTTGCCGCCACGCCACAAATCGAAATCTCGTCCACCTCCCCCTCGCCCGCCTCCCTCACTGGCCGCCTCCCCGCCGTCGCCCCCCTCAGTACCCGCCTCCCCGCGGTTGCGCCTCCTCGTCGCCGTTCCCCGCCGCTGCGCCTCCCCGTCGCCTTTCCCGCGCGTCTGCGCCCTCCCCGTCGCTGTGCCTCCCCGCCGTCGTAATTGCCTCTGTCGGCCGCCCTCCGCACCGGCCTGCCCCCACAGCACACCTTGGCCTCTCCTTGGTTTGCTGCATGTTCTAACCCCTAGCTAGCTAGTTCTCATTTCCTTAAAGAAATTGTGTTGCCATTTTTAGGAATTTATGGTGCATGTTGATGCACCACCTTACGCGGATCTGTAGTTTTAATTTGTGATGCCCATTTGTAGCACTTAAACTCCGCATACTTGTTTTAAAACTAGCTTGAATTGCTATGATATAGGATACGTGATGTACATGTTAACTTGATTAATTAACAGGAAATGACGTGCCCATTATGCAAGAACGAGTGCTTTATGCTCCCAGTGGATCCAATTTTAGTGTTCATCTGCAAGAGAGTCGTCACAGCAAGACATTCGTAAGTAGCTAGGACTACAACTTGTAATTTTATATAACGAGTTTATGTTGCACAAATATTACTGTAATACTGTTAATTATGTTTCTGTTGCACAGGTAGTACCGTGCAACGCTTGGGAAACGTTCAACCGGATAGTAGGCGACATCGTGTTGTTTTCTGCTTTCGAGAAAACATTCACCATTTATGTGACCACAGGACGGAGGACGACCCGCTTGCACGGCTTGGGATGGGAACTGTTCGTCAAGCACATCAGTCTTCACGAGGGAGTAATGCTGCTTGTTTTTGCTACGATGATGTCTACACACGCTTCTATTCTTGTAGACAATGTTGGGCCTCCAAGAGCAGAGGTTTGTAGAACAGCAGCAAGTTTCCCTTAAGTGAATCACCCAAGGTTTATCGAACTCAGGGAGGTAGAGGTCAAAGGTATCCCTCTCAAGCAATCCTGCAATCACAATACAAAAAGTCTCTTGTGTCCCCAACACACCCAATACACTTGTCAGATGTATAGGTGCACTAGTTCGGCGAAGAGATAGTGAAATACAAGTAATATGGATGATTATAAGTAGTAATTGCAATCTGAAATAAAAATGGCAGCAAGCAAATATGTAGCAGAACTTGTTGTAAACGGTGTTTCAATGCTTAGAAACAAGGCCTAGGGATCATACTTTCACCAGTGGTCACTCTCAACAATGCAATCATAATTGAATATAAATATAAGCACTTCAATATACTACTCCGAAGTATTCTCCGGCTAGATAACGAACACTAATTCATTGTGTAGGAATGCAAAAGCACGCCTCAAACATATATTCCCAAGTACTAATGAATACCCCACACTGGACCATGAGCATTCATAGGAGGTACTAACACACCACAATTTCATAGAGACATCCAACTCAAATAATAAATCAGTGAACAAGTATCTTGTGAAATATAGCCTAAAGACCCACACGGTGCACACACTGTCACCTTTACACACGTGGGACAAGGAGTCTCCGGAGATCACATAAATAAAGCCCACTTGAGTAACATAACAACATCTAGATTGCAAAGCTCATGATCACATATAGATCACATCATGGGAGAGAGAGATATAGACCACATGGCTACCGGTACGGCCCTCAGCCCCGAGGGAGAACTACTCCCTCCTCATCATGGAAGTCAGCAACGGCGATGAAGATGGTGGTGGAGTCGATGGAGATGGCTCCGGGGGCACTTCCCCGTCCCGGCAGGGTGCCGGAACAGAGACTTCTGTCCCCCGAAACTTGTCGGCGATGGCGGCGGCGGCTCGGGTGTTTCTGTCGAATATGGCGTATCCTCTTAGGGTTGTCGCGTCAGGGGCAATATATAGGCGAAAGGGCGGCGTCGGAGGGCTCCCGTGGGCCCCACACCACCTGGTGGCGCGGCAGGCATGGGTCCCGCGCCACCCTATGGTGTGGCCGGCCCACGGCCCTCCAGGTCCTCTCCTTCGGGCTCCGTGTAGTCCATTGAATTATAAGACTGCTGCTTTTTGTCCCGTCCAATTCCGAGAATATTTCCTTAAGTACTTTTCTGAAATGGGAAAAAAGCAGAAAACAGGAACTGGCACTGTGGCATCTTGTCAATAGGTTAGTTCCAGAAAATGCATAAAAATGCTATAAGATGTAAACAAAACATGTAGCAAATGGTATAAAAACAAGCATGGATCATAAGAAATTATAGATACGTTGGAGACGTATCATACGACAGGACCAAAACCCAGGATCTCTGTTGCCTTTACGGAACATGGCAACAATGAAGAGGACAGTGAGGAGGATTATGACAGTTCTGGCTATTATTTTGACAGTTCCGTTGGGAGTGACGAAGGGGCCAGCTACATAGTTTCCCCAAGAGTTCATCTGAAGACACATGAGAACGACCGCCTGGTTCATCTTCTACCCGTAAAGGCTGATGTTGGTGTTCCTTTTGTGACTCGTTTGACGACCACAAATTTGAAGAGACATGATATGGTATATATGTGCCACTTTTCAAAGTAAAAATTCAAGAAAAACTGCCTCTTTACCCGGTATATATGCCTATTTCCTAAGTTAATACTCCCTCCATTCCTGAATGTAGGGCGTATAGTTTTCTGGCACGGATATTAAGACATGAGAATTTTGTACACGGTGAAATAATTTTACATGGAGAATATCGGGAGAGAGGTGTTCCTAACAGCCACAAAATAAAAACAATCCATCAAATCTCTCTGTGGAGGGATTTAACTCATCTTTGGAGTGGTAAAATTGTCTAAAAATCGTAATACACCTTATATTTTGGATTTTTTTCTCAAAAAACTATACGCCTTACATCAAGGATGCGCAGAAACTACCCAAGCTGATAGTGGATGACGCTGGCCTACCTAGTCATGGCAAAGCTGGACTACGACTTGGAGCAGTTGGGGTCGTCACAACCATTACCTACAACAAGAAAAATGATGGCCGCATTGAGTTCGACAAGCTTGGGTGGAAGAATTTCATTGAAGACAAGCATTTTAAGATCAATCAACCTGTTTTGATCATTATGAGTAACACTAATCACCTAAGCTTGGAGGTCATGATTGAGATGCAGATCATATAGGACAATATTTCATCGAGATTGTTGATCAATTTTCTTATTAGGTAGTTTGTTTGAACAAACATTGCAGTTTTCAACAGTCTATCTATATGTTTTCCTGAACATTTTCTACATGTACGTTGTTGTATAACTGATTTGAATAATGATAGGTTCTGCTTTGTATAACTAGCTGGGTATAAAAACCACCGGGTTGCTGTAATTATTCTGTTTTGCTTCACAAAGTTGGACCCCCTCGGATATATTTCCAGAGGCAACGATATTACGCCCGGAGTGATATGTCGGACACTACTAGGGAAATGGTCATTAGTGGCGCACCATTATTGGATTTCTGTGGCGCATCCAGGAAATGGGGGGATGCGCCACAGAAGTCTCGCCACTAAAATATATTTCTGTGGCGCATCCCAACAGTGCGCCACAGAAATACCGAGATTCTGTGGCGCACGAGAAAAAGTGCGCCACAGAAATATTTCTGTGGCGCATCAGCCACCGATGCGCCACAGAACTATATGCGCCACAGAAAAATAAAAAGATGCGCCACAGAATAATTTAAATGTATTTTCAGTTTTCTGCTGCCTGTTGTACAAATACCGGTATATTACAGAAAATACAGGTATATTACAGGAAACAGAAAATACAGGTATATCACATTACTTAGAGCCCGAGATACACAATTTTTACACAAGTATGATCCAAAAGTTCATCGTGTCACACAATAATTACAAGTGCCGAATTTTTAACATCGTTTTACACATTACAAAGGAATAGGTCACACCGCCTAACTATGATCCGTGATGATGGTGAGGAAGAGCGGGGAGGACGATCATGGATCCTTCTTCTTTGTCGGTGCCGGTAACGGTTTGCAGCCCTCTTTCGTCGTCCATGTCCTGGTGTCCAACTGAGCCTCTAGGATTTCTTCGATCTCCCTCTTAGGCAACCCTGTAGATGGATTGGGATATAAATAGATTGATTAATAATACAAATCTAAGTGGACAAGTCTATAATAAAGAAAACAAAGAAGCACTTATTGCTACCTCTGATGTTGTGTAAGGACCCCCGATGATTGGTGACATCTTCGACGATGATTCGTGATAACTGCACCTGGATGCGATGGAAGTCTTCTCTAAGATTGGCATCGGTGATCGCCCCCGCACATTTGGTCCATTCTTGGAGGCTAGATGGCAACTTCAATTTCTCAGCATCCCGGACAAACCCTTTAAGGTGATGGAGGGCGTAGAAGGCCTCCTTCACGCTGCCAGACTTCTGCTTGATGCAGCAGAACTCGGTCACATGCTTGAACCGGTGTGTGCCGTCATTGCTCAAAACTTGTTGCTTCTTTTCGAAGGGGCCTCCCTTTTTGGCGTAGCCCTCGAGAGCCTCATCGAGAACACCCTTTAACTTGGTGTAGTCTTTCTTCATATCCAAACTCCCCGAGTCGAGATAAGTGGCACTGGACCACCTCGGGTTCAGGACGACGAGTGTGCAGTACTTATTCCTGCTCAACACAATTGAAACGAAATGTTGGAAAGGATGCAGCAATGAAACAAATCTACAAGAAAGCATAAGTTACGACGGCAGCGAGCGGATGTGTACTTACTCGGGAAAGAAAGGCAGAAGAATGTTGTTCTTCCTCTTGTTGGTCAGCATGAAACTCCGGAGGTACTCTATCGCCTTGGTCCGTGTCGCTGATCCTTCCACCAGCTGGCAGTCACGCATATAGTAGGGATCCGCTACCGCGACGGACTGGGTATTATCTCTCTTGATCTTCATCGACATATCAAGCGCGTATAGGCGGACCAAGTTATAGTCCAGCCGTCTAGAGTGAAAGAGATTGAAGACGTCCTCGTACGCGATGAAGAACGGATTCGCGGGGGCATCACAGATGAAGTCCAAGTCCATTGGCACCCTGACCGTGAACACCGGGTAATTTGGGTCCTTGTCTTGAATAAGGAGGCGCTCTAGCACCAAGACAGATTCATGCAAAGCGTGCATGGATCCACGTGCGAGGCAGAGTAGCTCCGGAGGCAGTATCGCTTTACCAGCTTCATGAACCCGGGTCAAGCCAACAACCGCACGGGGTGATACCGTGTCTTCATGACCCCGGATAGTCTTAGGAGCTGGCTGGCTCGCAGAGGCGCCTGGCCCCCTCTTTCTCTTCTTGTTCTTGTTCTTCTTCTTCATCTCCGGGGATGGTGAGGGTGGTTGGGGTGCGGACTCCGGGAAAACCGTCTTACGTAGTGTACCAGGGCTGAAAATGGTAGACGGTAATTTGCGTGGAGGTTGATCGCCGGCCTCCGGAGGCGTGTCTTGAGATAAACCCTGGAAGTCCAGGCGCTGCGTGCATGTACTGGGACGAGCAGCTTGATCGCCTTGAGCGCGGAAGGGTTCTTCATCCACAGGAGGCATGTACATGTCCATGCTAGCACCAGTGTTGAGGTAGCCCTCGACGTCGACATTATCACCATCATCGTCGTTGGCACCAAGTTGAGGTGCATTGGCAGCGCCTTTGGATGGTTGCGGTACAGGCGCTCCCAACAGTTTTTGGTGGCGACTGCTGGTGGCGACGACCGTCGGTTCCTTCTGGGTGGCGGTGATGGCTGCAGGCTTCGAGGAGGGCCGAACGATCAGGGGCCTCGAGGGCCGAACGATCGGGGGCCTCGAGGTGGCGCCGGTGCTGCGCCTTAACCCTAGAAGTCCAGTCCCAAGATGAATCTGGGTCTTCGGCCATGTCATCGGCCACTTGATGCAATCTTTAAGGACCATGTGATCCTCGTCGGCTCCCGGAGGTTGAATGGGGGGCTCGACGTCGCGAAACTCAGGCACTATCGTAACCAACCTGACCCTCATCACGTCCTCAGTCCATTTTACTGTGGTGCATATCGCGGCTCATTGGTTGTACGACAGTGCCCTGAGCACAGTCCTTCAACTCGCCGCCGGGCACCAACCTATGCAGTAGTATGCAAGGCATGTCCTGAGTCAAAACATGTTGGACATCATGAGATGGCAGTCATCATAGGCATAGTTATAGAAGATTATGCGGACTAACTAATTAGTTACCTGGGTGATGGCGTCGAGCTCGGCAACTGTCGAGACAAGGGCGTCGGTGCCGGCGGCCTTCCTATCATTCTCCGGCCGCTCGGTTGCATTATGAAGAACAGCCGCCGCCGGCTGCGGCTCGATATCTTTCGCGGTAGGGGGCGTCGTTGCGTTGGGCTGTGGGGTCGTCAGGTCCGGCGACACGTTTTGGTTCATGATGGAGTTGCTGCCGCTGACGCTGGGCACGTATATCGGCCCCTGTCGACCAGCCGCATTCCAAGCAGCTAACCCCTCCACCAACCCAGGGGGTAAGAAACTTTTCAGCCTCTCGTCCACTAACCGCTCAACCGTGGTGGAGTCCACTTTTTGATTCTCCAGTGTCTCCACCTTTTTTCTTAGCTCCACAACCTCGGCTTTATCCTTACTTGGCCTCCTCCTCTCCTTTTTCGTCTCGGCGTCCGAGTGGTAGTAGTTGATGAACTTCATGCTCGTACCGAAGCCGGACACACGGCCAGCTGACGTCGGCGGCATCGACAGGGGCCTACCCTTGTAGGCGTTCGTCGCCCTGTTGAAAGTCGTGTCCCACGGCTCTGTCGACCCCTGGGACGACGGGCCGCCGGCCTCAGCGTCAGCCTTCAACTCTGCCTCCTGCAGACAAATTAGGCATTAATTTATTTGGCTTCGTTATCTAACTAGATCAACGCAATGGACTTTGAGATATCCACGGTAATTAAATTCCTTACCAGATACTTCTCAAAATCCTTCACGGCGGTATCGTCGGTAACAAATTCCCCCGTGGTCATGTCCAGATAGTAGCGGGACCGGACAAAGAACCTCGTCTGCTCGTCCGTGATTTTTTCCCACGGGTTCTCTTTTCCGAGACGTGCATACTCGGCATCCTCCTTGTCCCAAATGGGCTTCTTTCCTCGGTAACCGCCGCTTCCACAACGGTGGTTACCTATGTTTTGCTCCCGCATGTCCTTCCCCCACTTGGTCCATTTTTTAGCCTCCTCAGTTCTTAAGAACAACTTGAATTCCTCGAACTCTTCTTGGTCGAGCATCGGCTCTTTGGCTTTTATCTCCTGCCAGCTGAGACCCTTCTCAATCTTCCGCTTCACCCGGTGTTTCCAGCTGCTCAAGGCGGTGCTCATCTTTGAGATGGCTAAACTGTCCACCTTTTTGTTGAACGGCTCCGGGAATGTGTACCGTTGGTGAAGCTTCTGGAGGAGGACGTCGCGCAAAGCCTTATTGGCCGTGCTTCTGATGTCCTTCGTGTTGATGGACACGCTTTCCCGGAGGATGCACCCTAGTTGCATGCTGTACCCTTTGGCAGTGGCCTTAGGCGCCACTGGTAGGCCACTTGGCGTGACCTCGGTGAAATGGTCTGTGACGTTGGCGAGCACTTGAGGTGTCCTATCCCTCCTTTCCTTATTCTGCTTCGGAGCGGTCGGGTCGACACCACCATCCGTGTGGTCGCCGCCATCAGTGGTGTCATCCTCATGGCCGCCACTAGCAGCTCCATCGGTGGTTTCGGCGTCGTCGCCCTCCAGGGCGTCTTGCTCATCGTCAGCACGGTCGCCACTAGCAGCTCCGGCGGCGGCGGCCTCCTCCAACTCTTGGGACGCTTCCCAGAACGACTTGTTGGCGTCTCTAGCTATTTCTTCGACGCTCATCTTCTTAGAAGGTCCCGCGGAGTCCGACATGTTTGCACTTAATTAAAAAAAGACAAAAAGTTAGTACAACAGAAATATAAGAAAAAAAATCAATTAATTAAGTACTAGGATACCCCGGCCCATGCATTAGTCGCAATACCCCATATGTCCCTTTTTTAGCAGTCATGCCAAAATTCACGAAAAATTTCGGCATGACCTTTGCTAAAAAAGGGACATATGGAGTACCCCGAATTTGCCGGAACGGAAGTTAATCAACGTTCCGGCAATCTCAAGGGCCTCTCGGGGTACCTGCAAGCATTTCACAAAAAATCCACATCTCCGGCCGGCATCTCCACGACACGATGGTCGGAGCACAAACAACCACAACAATCTCCACGACACGATGGTCGGAGCACAACAACCACGACACGATGGTCGTGGACACATATCCTCATGCACATATACATCACCACATCCACATCCACATCGAGGGAGAGAGGAACTACCTCGGGTAGGGAAGGGAGGCTCGGGTCCGAGATCGGCGTGGTGGAGGTGCTCCTCGTGGCGCTGCAATAAATTAACAAAACCATGATTTAGCAATTAACATAGTGGCAGTAGTACACCATAGCAATTAACATAGTGGCAGTAGCAATTTTTTTACAAGAAAAGCATTAGCAACTATGCATCAAGCAACTAGAGCATTAGCAACTATGCAGCAAGCAACTAGAGCAAGCAAGCAACATAGTGGCAGTAGCAAGCAACAAAAAAAGTACCAATAGCACTAGCACTAACCTAGCACTAGCACTAACCTAGCACTAACAGCAAGCAACTATGCACTAACCTAGAACTAGCAACTATGCACTAACCTAAACATCTACTGCATTTTTCCATATAACAACATATATCAAGCACCTAGCACTAACCTAAACATCTACTGCATGCACTAACATTTTTTTTTCTCAATTTTTTCATCTCAACTAACAGCAACCAGCACTAAAAGCAATTATCAGCAACGCTACTAGCAATCAACAACAGAAATCAAACAGCCAAACAACTTGGGTGCAGCAGTTCGGTAGGGGAATTTCTACAAACACCTTGGGTGCAGCAGTTCGGTAGGGGAGGGAGGAGGGGGAAAGGAAGCACCTCGGGGAGGGGAGGGAGGGGAGGTTGTCGAGCGCGGTGTAGAGGTCGTCGCCGGTGTGGAGGGAAGGGAGGTGCGAGGGTGGGAGGTCTTCGTCGGCGGCGCCACGCGGGGGCCGAGTGTGCGGTTCGGGCAGGGGCGGTGCGGGCGTGGCGGTGGATGTGCTCCTGGCCGTCAGTGGCGGGGCAGGTAGAGCGCGGTGGAGTGGCGGCGAGGACGTGCGGTGGTCGTCGAGCGCGCGGGCGGGAGCTGCCGGCGGCGAGGACGCGGTGGTGGTCGTCTCGAGCGCGCGAAAATTTGGGACTTAGCCGTTTTCGCGATGTGAGGGAGGCGCGTTGGCGGACCCACATGTAAGTGGGCGCGATAGAATTCTGTGGCGCACCGCGGGAAGGGTGCGCCACAGAAAGGAAGGATTCTGTGGCGCACCGCGGGAAGGGTGCGCCACAGAAAGGAAGGATTCTGTGGCGCACTGTTGGAGGAGTGCGCCACAGAATGCGCGATATTTTTTTTCTTTTCAAAAATAAAGTTTTGGTTAAATTTAAAGAAGAACACACACATATTTGTTAATATTTTTAAAGAAAGAATATACACCTTTAGTAGGTATAATACAAAAAAAATTGGTTAAATTTAAAGAAAGAACACACACATATTTGTTATTCTTTTTAATGATATTTTTTCTTTTCAAAAATAAAGTTTTGGTTAAATTTAAAGAAAGAACACACACATATTTGTTAATATTTTTAAATAAAGAATATACACCTTTAGTAGGTATAATACAAAAAAATTGGTTAAATTTAAAGAAAGAACACACACATATTTGTTATTCTTTTTAATGATATTTTTTTCTTTCAAAAAATAAAGTTTTGGTTAAATTTAAAGAAAGAACACACATATTTGTTAATATTTTTAAAGAAAGAATAGACACCTTTAGTAGGTATAATACAAAAAAAATTGGTTAAATTTAAAGAAAGAACACACACATATTTGTTATTCTTTTTAATGATATTTTTTTCTTTTCAAAAAATAAAGTTTTGGTTAAATTTAAGAAAGAACACACACATATTTGTTAATATTTTTAAATAAAGAATATACACCTTTAGTAGGTATAATACAAAAAAATTGGTTAAATTTAAAGAAAGAACACACACATATTTGTTATTCTTTTTAATGATATTTTTTTCTTTTCAAAAAAAAAGTTTTGGTTAAATTTAAAGAAAGAACACACACATATTTGTTAATATTTTTAAATAAAGAATATACACCTTTAGTAGGTATAATACAAAAAAAATTGGTTAAATTTAAAGAAAGAACACACACATATTTGTTATTCTTTTTAATGATATTTTTTTCTTTTCAAAAAATAAAGTTTTGGTTAAATTTAAAGAAAGAACACACACATATTTGTTAATATTTTTAAATAAAGAATATACACCTTTAGTAGGTATAATACAAAAAAAATTGGTTAAATTTAAAGAAAGAACACACACATATTTGTTATTCTTTTAATGATATTTTTTTCTTTTCAAAAAAAAGTTTTGGTTAAATTTAAAGAAAGAACACACACATATTTGTTAATATTTTTAAAGAAAGAATAGACACCTTTAGTAGGTATAATACAAAAAAAATTGGTTAAATTTAAAGAAAGAACACACACATATTTGTTATTCTTTTTAATGATATTTTTTTTCTTTCAAAAAATAAAGTTTTGGTTAAATTTAAAGAAAGAACACACACATATTTGTTAATATTTTTAAAGAAAGAATAGACATCTTTAGTATGTATAATACTAAAATTCATATGCTGCCACACTTTTGAATTTCTGCACAGGAGTTCTGTGGCGCATCTGTGGCGCACGCCGCTGGATGCGCCACACAAATGGCTCCTTCAATTTTTTGTGCCGGGGCCCACCCTTATTTCTGTGGCGCATAGGTGCAGCTGCGCCACAGAAACAAAATTGTTTGTGGCGCATCCGTAGCCATGCGCCACAGAAAAGGTGTGGTAGGATGCAATACAGCCGTGGGTTGTGGGGCCCACTCGTTTTCTGTGGCGCATGTACACTCGTGCGCCACAGAATAACACATTTCAGTGGCGCACCTCTTATATATGCGCCACAAAAAGGAAAGTATTTCTGTGGCGCACCTACAGAGATGCGCCACAGAATATATTCTGTGGCGCACGTCAACTTTGGTGCGCCACAGAATAGCTATCCACCTATAGCTAGTTTCCTAGTAGTGTCGGGAAATCCTGAACACGTTGGACGATTACGAGGCTATGGAGGCGGTGTCACCTTGAAGCAAGGTTTTCCGGAAGACGCTGATACTTATAGAAGCCGTCAGAGAAGACAGAAGCAGGAGTCTGACCGGTTATCAGCACTGGAACGCAAGGTGCAGGAGCAGCAGGAGCGACTCGACTCAATTAGTAAGCAAAATGAATCTCAGCTGCAGGTACAAGCCGCCCCATCTGATCAGCGGAAAAGCAGCGTGGGTTCCACTCATTTGGAAAATTCTCAATTTCAACCGGCGGCTCACTACCCCGTGGATGATATCACGGAGAAGACAGACTGTGAGCTACACATGTCAATGAAGAACATGTCTTTCAAGGTGGCGGTCGGCTATGCTTTACCTAATCCAGCTGGAGCAAGCTACCATCTCGAAGGGATTCCACAGGGCTATGCTCGTGTCGGGGTGGATCAGTTGTGCCGTTATATGCTAATCTGGAACTTGACATTCCCGGAGGTGACGGCGAGAAGACACTGGGAGAAGTCGAGAAGGGTATCGCTCTCTGGAACAAGGAAAACATCGTGTTTCCGAACTTCACTCCTCGATCCAGCAGCAGACCCCACCTCAAGATCCATCCCCCACCTAATGATCCATCCCCCCCACGTCAAGATCCATCCCTCCCACCGCAAGATCCATCCCCCACCTAAGGATTCATCCCCCCCACCTAAGGATCCATCCCCCTCACCTAAGGATCCATCTCCCCCGCCTAAAGATCCATCTCCCCCACCTAAAGATTCATCCCCCCAAGATATATCCTCCTCACATGAAGATCCATCCCTCGATGCCCCATCCGTCGCGAGTCCATCGCGCGCGACGTCCCGTCCTTCAATTCCGCCCCGGGAAAAGACCTTCTCATCAAAGCGGAAACTATCCTTCACGTCGACGCGTGCAGATAAGTTATCTCGAGCGGAACGCGAGTTGCTAAAGCCTGTTCCAAAGAGACCTTACGACTTGACTCCAGAGGAGCTCGAGGAGTCGGTGCGTGCCCATATTACAGAACAGTTAGCTCCGAAACAGCCCCCGCCTAGAGAGAAACTGGATCCAGAAAAAGTTGAGACATTTCTGAAAAATTTCAGCAATCCCCGGCCAAAGTCACCTCCATTGGCAGATGACTATGATCGTGTCATGCTGAAGACAATTAGTCAAGAGGCCGAGAAAAGAAGGCTGCCTATCTCCTAAAGAAGCAGAAGATGAAGGAGGACAAGGAGGCGGCAGATAGACTAAAGAAGGAGCAGTTCTATGCTGCAAAACGCGGGAAACAAGTGGCCCAGCTCGGAGAACAGGCAAAAAAGTCGATATCCCCGCTGAAGGTGATCTCAACTAAAACAGTTGCCCAGCTCGTACAACCACAGCAACAGTATCAGTATGCATGGACATATAAACCCGGGAAGTCCCTGGTCAGACCTGAGGAGATCAGTTCTCTATCATACCAATTGCGTCGATTGCATCACTGGTACGAGAAAGCTGCAGCGGCCGGGCATGAAGCTTTCTGGGTGAGTTATAAGAAAAAGCATTACTTCACGGATGACTTGTTATATATTCCGTTTTCGGAAGTATTTCAGTTATTCAATCAAGATGCCCTCGACAAAGTCATCGTCAGTTCCTATTGTTTGTAAGTGATTTATTTCTGCAATTTAATTAAGTCTTCAGCTCTGCACGTTCATTGCCTTTAATTATCTCACTATATCTTTTGTATTGTAGAATGATGATTGTCGAATGCAGAAAAAAGGGCATCTATGACACTGGGTTCATTGACCCAAATTATATTCATGAAGTGACCGTACAATACAATTGGAAGACCACCGAGGATAGCTTGGTTAATTGGTTAGTGAACCAAAATACTTGCGGAGAAATACTTTTTCCTTACGTCAACAAGTGAGTGTTACCTTCTACCCATTCTATTTTGCTTTGCATATCTTTAGTGTAACCGATGAGTCATTGACATATAAACGTGCGCAGTTTCCACTGGATTCTGCTAATCATTAGAGTTGACCAAGGAGTCGTTCAAGTCATGGACTCGCTAAGGAAACCAATGGAAAAGTACCAACGCATTCAAGATATGCTCCAGATGTAATTTCAATCATTATCGCTCTATATCGACCTCTGTCATTCATTTTCAGATATCAACTAATCAATAACTTATTTAATCATTTTTCTATTGGCGGGCAGCGTTTGGAAACGGTTCATCAAGATCGTTCCAGGGAGTGGAAACCGGAGCTGTATTTTTATACCACCAACGTAAGTAGTACTATATATATTGCTCCATTATGAAGCAACTCTTTAATTCTAGTTTCAATACCATTATGAAGCTTCACTATTATTTGATTAAATTCTATTTTTTTGTAAAGTGGTGTCTGAGGCAGGATACTGGGACAAATTTATGTGGATTCTATGTTTGCGAGTACATACGCTCTTTTGTCTTAGAGCGGAATAGAGAACAAAGAACGCGTGATGTATGTATACACTCTTCTCACTTTTTATTACCATGCATATTGTGTTGACTTCCATCCATAAATTATTTTATTATGATTTCATATATATATATAGTTATAAACAACTCACATATTCATATTGATCTAGATGGAGAGAATGCGGGACCAGCTCATACCATCGAAGCGCCTAAAAGCACTTCAAGAGGAAATTGCGGGATTTTTTAACTCCGCGGTCCTGAAGAGAGATGGAGAATTTTTTCACTCGGCAAATTTTGTTTTGCCCGAGGACATGTAATTGACATCATCTCGACGTGTGAGAAACATTATGTCGGCGTGTGACGTTATGTATGTATATATGAAACATGATCTCGACGTGTGAGAAACGTTATGTATGTATATATGAATCAAATATTAATGCATGGTAGTACCACTTACACGGCACGACACGACACGACACGGCATCGGACACGACGACACGGCACAACACGGCACGGCACGGCGACACGGCACCTATTGATTTAAACCCCCCCCCCCCCCCCCCCAAAAAAAGAAAGCATTTGGTTAAAACAAAAAAAAGCATTCGGTTAAAACAAAAAAAAAAGCATTCGGTTTAAAAAAAACTCTCGGTCCCGGTTGGTAATACCAACCGGGACCAAAGGGTTCCCGCCCGGAGCCCCCCCCGCCCCGCCCACGTGGAGGACCATTGGTCCCGGTTCTTAAGGTACCGGGACGAAAGCCCCCCCCCCCCCCCTTTTGTCCCGACCCTTTAGTCCCGGTTAGAAAACCGGGACCAAAGGCCCTTTGGAACCGGGACCAATGCCCCTGTTTTCTACTAGTGTGCATCTAGTCCTATTATGAAAAATATATTTTAAGAACATTTTCAAATGTCACAAAATGATGAGTTTTATTTGGTACACCTTTTTTTTAACTTTTGGCATTTTTGACGGAAAAACAGTAGGGAAAGCCCCTACTGTGTCATTTTTATTTTATATGATGGAGCAAATTACAAATGGAAAGGAGTAGAGGGTACTCCAGCGTCGAGTGTCCAATGGTGTCATTTTCATTTTTTTAACTTTTGACATTTTGAATTGTGTTTTTCCATAACGGGAGCATCTAGTCCCACGAGCCGAAGTGGATTCGAACACGATGTTTTGACTCACGGGAGAATCTAATCCCATTACGGAAAATGCATTTAAAATGTTAAAAAATATGAAAAAAAAATTGGACATTTGATGTTTACACACCAAGTTTTGCGGAAGAAAATTTGTGTCATGGGTAAAAATACAAAATTCATGGTCCAAACTAAATTTTCACAAGACATTTTGTTTGCTTTTTTACACATGACATAAAAAATGTTTCTTTTCTCGCAAAACTTTGTGCCTGCACATTAAAAGTCTGGATGTACATCTCCTTTCTTACGTTTTGAAATGTGTTTTTCCGTAGTGTGAGCATCTAGTCTCCGCAAGCCAAGTGAAATGTGTTTTTATATTGTATGTATTTGACATTATAAATGTTGATATTTTTTCATATATATTTGGTTAAAATTTTGACTTTGGAAAAATCCAAAATGCAGGTAAATAAAAATATTTTGACTTTGGAAAAATCTAAGCCGAGCGGAAAGCCATTCTTCCGAAAGGGATCAGAGTGGCGGCATTTTGTTCACCTAACTTCGACGATGTCGCCATAGAAATTGCCCTACTAGGTACTAATTCTATTGCTCGTTAGTGGAACACTAGAAAAAATTGGACCCACATTAGTATAATTTTCAGTAGACAGAAGGAGTGTACCAACTGAACATGTGAATTGGTAACCTGTTGTACCACCGGGACAAGAATTGCATCGCCAAACAAGACTTACTAGCAATCAAGGTGCACAATGTCTTCGTACATGGAAAAAAGTACGATCAGAGAGAAATATACAGTCATTTTCAAATGTCCATATGCACTGACACAATCTGACAGGAACGGTCTGGATAGTATGACTAGCTGGGCATATGAGCCAAAACGCCGCCTCCGAGCATATGTTGCTTGACCCATCTGCTTCATGGTCTCCTCCGCCCCCTGCAAATGCATGAGACATCGCTAACGTCTGTCTGTTGATATACATCCGATCGATTGGTGTTCCATTTGGTTTATTCTTAACCTACCTCGTCCATGTTGCGTGGTCAGAGTGTGCGTACGTGTAGCCGTGTAGGCATCAACTGTTGATTTACGTTGCGGCTTTACGTGTCTACGTGGGATGAAGCCATCGGCGCATGGTAAGCGGTACATGATGCGCTGCACAAGTCTATCTATTAGGACTAAAGATTCAGAAAACAAATGAGCATTAACTCAAATTTCCTGTCCTATCATAGTTCACCGCAAAACAGCTCACGATCTATGCCATGTCACACGCTTAATAGAAATATCCCCACTACGTGAAAAGAAAAAAAAAACTGTTTCAGTGGCTTTATATTTGCTCCACAGAAACAGCTTAGAAACTGAGATATATGTATTCATCTAGATTTCTAGAGTAACATAATCTTTTAACTCGTGGTTTCGCGGAGGTTCCGATCCAATGCCACGATAGCCGATCCATGGTCCTCGGCTAGTCGTCTCAATCCAGGATAGAAATCCAGTCCGATCTTAGTTAGGCCAAAAGCAATCTGCTTTATGAGAAAGTATACATTTTTATCAAAGATAAGCATACATGCCAGGTATTAATGTTAACATGACGTTGCTTGGTGATCGAAACAACTGGCAGTGTTGGCGAAAGGGGCATCAACACCGCGCGCGGCTGTCGACTCGATCGCGTCGACTACTTTGCTTCAATACTGCCAGACACCGGAGGCGCTTCAATGAAGTAGCTTAAATAATAAAGTTTAAAACAGCCCGGCTTCAGAGAGGCTTCGCGCTACAGATAGAGCCTTCATATGTTAATAAAGCCATAATACTAGTTAATAGCCCGGTTAAATCGACTTAGCTGTGATTTCGCCCCTTTGCCACTAAGCTTTCTGCTCAGTGGGTCCAAAATTCTAGATCAATTTTTTCGCTCGGTCCAAATTTGCATCCAAAATCAACCGCATGCTAACCTCTATCTCAAAAATCCCCACTTTCCTCCCCCTCTATCTCTTGAAAATGGCAGAAGATAGGAGAGACGACCATAGCGGTGGGCGCACGCTCCCACGCCCGGCCGCCCTCGCTCCTCTCCATGCTGTTGAATGTTTTTCCATGTGCTAACCCTATCTAGCCAAAATATGATTTTACCCATTACTTAGGATAATAGCCCGCTATTTTAAACTTTGCTAAATAATGATTTGTTCAAAGAAAAAACAACCTGGACACTGCATCAATCGCACACAACTATATATTATTCATTAAGAAACAAAAAAAACGAAGCCATATACCTCCGCGACAATAACATCCACCAGAATACCATTAATCTATTAAACTATGGTAAATGATCGAAAAAACAAAATCTACACAACTCCCAGGCCAAGCCTTTGACAGAGACCAAAGCATATATACCGATGATGACGAGTCCCACTATAAGTCAATCTCGGGATATTTATTATCAAAACTGACCATCGAGTCATAGCCTTCAACAAGGGAACGAATCATGCATGCATATATCGACACTGCATGATCATTTATCTAGTGTTTTCACCGGAGTGCGCATACCAGTCGTTGAAGCCAACTCTACCATCATCACTCGACTGGCTAACGCTGACTCGCTAGTCGGATACCGCTGGAGTAGACACTGGAAGCTGGCGACGTCCTATGCTGCCACGCTTCCACACTGTTGCACACTATTCGACCAAGAAACAACACACATGACTTGATGTCTTTGGAAGAGAAACTGTGCGTAGCACCTATTAGGAATATGCATGACTCGACACATTCACATGATAAGCCATGCGGACCACCTGCCGGCCAAGCAGGACTCGACGCCTGCGTAAAATACGTCGTGCCTAGCACCAGTAGAAAAAGGGTCTTTTGGAAGGAGGCCAAAAGCCATTAGTCCCGGTTCGGCAACAAATCGGGATCAGTGCTCGGCATTGGTCCCGGTTCGAGCTGTCAGGGCACTGTGAGGCATTGGTCCCGGTTCGGTTTGGGCATTCGTCCCGGTTCGTGGTTCGTAGCACGAACCGGGACGAATGCCCCTCCCCTGCCTATATATGCACCCAGCCAGCCAGCTTTTTCTCCTCTCTTTTTTTTCTTGCTAGGAGGTGTGAGAGGTGAGTGCTAGTTTGTTTTCCTTTGCTATGCACTAGAAGTGTTCGATGAAATGACCGAGCCACACTTATGTTCACAAAAAATGATATGAGGTACCCGAGCCACACTTAAGCTTTCTCCTCTCTCTTTCCTCCGATCGATCGAGGTTAGCAACCTTGTCTTTTTCATCTGTAATTGATACAAATATTGCATGTGTCGATGTACGGTAGTCATTTCACTATTCAAAATGTTATTCTAATGGTACTTCACAAACCTAATTATATGATGTGCAGATGGATGAACGACAGCGATGGATGTACGGCGACCGACGCAGTCCCGATTTTATTGCAGGCCTGCATAAATTTCTCGTTGTGGGTGAGGCAAACAAAGAGGATGGTTTTATGCCTTGTCCATGTGTGGACTGTCGGAACGTCAAGGAGCACTCTTCCTCGAGAACCCTTCAAGGCCACCTGCTTCGGAGAGGTTTCATGCCCAGCTATAATTGTTGGACCAAGCACAGAGAAAGATGGGTTATGATGGAAGACAATGAAGAAGAAGAGTATGATGACAACTATCATATGTTCCCTGAAGAATACGGTGATACTGCGATGGAAGACAATGAAGAAGAAGGAGGTGAAGAACAACGGGCATCAGATGAGCCCGCTGATGGTCTTGGTCGGGTCATTTCTGATGCAAAGCGAGAATGCGATACAGAAAAGGAGAAGCTGAAGTTGGAGGCCATGCTAGAGGATCACAAAAAGTTGTTGTACCCAAATTGCAAAGATGGCAGCACAAAGCTCGGTACCACACTGGAATTGCTGAAATGGAAGGCAGAGACTGGTTTATCTGACAAGGGATTTGAGAAGTTACTGAAAATAATGAAGCCGAAGCTTCCAAAGGATAACGAATTGCCCGAGACTACGTACGAAGCAAAGAAGGCTATCTGCCCTCTAGGATTAGATGTGCAAAAGATACATGCATGCCCTAATGACTGCATCCTCTACCACGGTGAGGAGTACGAGAATTTGGATGCATGCCCAGTATGCACTGCACTGCGGTACAAGATCAGACAAGATGACCCTGGTGATGTTGAGGGCGATGACGAGCGCCCCCCCAGGAAGAGGGTTCCTGCTAAGGTTATGTGGTATGCTCCTATAATACCACGGTTAAAACGTTTGTTCAAAAACAAAGAGCATGCCAGGTTATTGCGATGGCACAAAGAAGAGCATAACAAAGACGGAAAGTTGAGACACCCCACCGATGGGTCGCAGTGGAGAAAAATCGAGAGAGAGTTCTCGGACTTTGCAGTTGACACAAGGAACTTATGGTTTGGTCTAAGTACAGACGACATGAATCCTTTTGGGGAGCAGAGCTGCAGTCACAGCACCTGGCCCGTGACTTTATGTATCTACAACCTTCCTCCTTGGTTGTGCATGAAGCGGAAGTTCATTATGATGCCAGTGCTCATCCAAAGCCCGAAGCAACCCGGCAACGACATTGATGTGTACCTAAGGCCATTAGTTGATGAACTTTTGTAGTTGTGGGCCAAACCAGGTGTACGTGTGTGGGATGAGCACAAACAGCTAGAATTTGACCTACGAGCGTTGCTGTTCGTAACCATCAATAACTGGCTTGCTCTTAGTAACATTTCAGGACAGTCAAACAAGGGATACAACGCATGCACGAACTGTTTAGATAAGACTAAAGGTACATATTTGGAAAAATGTAATAAGGTTGTGTACCTGGGGTGTCGTCAATTTCTTCCAAGCAATCATCCCGTAAGAAAGAAAGGCAAGCATTTCAAAGGCGAGACAGATCACCGGAAGAAGCCTAACCTCCCTGATGGTGATGCTATATTTGGTATGATCAAGGACATAGAAGTAATCTTTGGAAAGGGTCCTGACGGTCAATCTGTTCTGAAAGACGTCGCTACCGGCTACGCGCCCATGTGAAAGAAGAAATCTATTTTCTGGGAGCTACCCTATTGGAAAGTGCTAGAGGTCCGGTCTTCAATCGACGTGATGCACGTGACGAACAATCTTTCCGTGAACCTACTAGGCTTTCTGGGCGTGTATGGAAAGACAAAAGATACACCAGAAGCACGGGAGGACCAGCAACGTATGAAAGACCCATACAGCAAGCACACGGATAAAGGGCGTCATTACTTAAGCAGCTACGCTATTACCAAAGCAGAGAAGGAAATATTTTTTGAATGCCTGAGCAGTATCAAAGTCCCGGCTGGCTTCTCGTCAAATATAAAGGGAATAATAAATATGACAGATAAAAAATTCCAAAACGTGAAGTCTCATGATTGCCACATGATTATGACGCAGTTGCTTCCGGTTGCATTGAGGGGACTTCTACCGGAAAATGTTCGAGTACCCATTTTGAAGCTATGTGCATTCCTCAATGCAATATCTCAGAAGGTAATCGATCAAGAAAATCTGCCAAGGTTACAGAGGGATGTGGTCCAATGTCTTGTTAGTTTTGAGTTGGTGTTCCCCCCATCCTTCTTGAATATTATAACGCATCTCCTGGTTCACCTAGTCGACGAGATTGACATTCTCGGTCCTGTATTTCTACACAATATGTTCCCCTTTGAGAGGTTCATGGGAGTCTTAAAAAAATATGTTCATAACCGTGCTAGGCCAGAAGGAAGCATCTCCAAGGGCTATGGAACAGAGGAGGTCATTGAGTTCTGTGTTGACTTTATTCCTTACCTTAAGCCGATTAGTGTTCCTGAATCGCGGCATGAGGGAAGACTTAGTGGAAAAGGCACGCTAGGAAAGAAAACAGTGATATGTAGGGACGGACATTCTTTCACTCAAGCACACTATACAGTTTTACAAAGTTCCACCTTCGTGGCTCCGTATATCGAGGTACACAAGAATAGTGTACGCTCCAAAAACCCGGGGAAGCCTGACTCCTGGATTAAAGAAAAACATATGGAGACTTTCGGCAATTGGTTGCGATTACATCTCGTGAATAACACCACTGTTGGAGATCAGGCTCTACTTGTTGGCCACGTCACCATTTTCGACTGTATTGAATTTCCAAGGGTACGAGATAAATGGGAATACATTTTACACGATCGCCCAAGATAAAAAGAGTACCAACCAAAACAGTGGTGTCCGCTTTGATGCAACAGACGAGAATGGGCAAAAGGACACATACTATGGTTACATAGAGGAGATATGGGAACTTGACTATGGACCTACTTTTAAGGTCCCTTTGTTTCGGTGCAGTTGGGTCAACATGAATGGAGAAGGGGTAAAGGTAGACCAGCTGTACGGAATAACAACAGTGGATCTCAAGAATCTTGCTTACAGAGGCGAACCATTCGTCCTAGCCAATGATGTGTCTCAGGCTTTCTATGTGAAGGACATGTCCTCCAGACCGAAAAAAACAAAAAAATAAGCGAACGAATACATCAAACGATGAGCCAAAGCGTCACAAAGTCGAGTTGGATCGAAACCGATCTTGAATTGAAGGTTGTGTCTCTTACCGCCACCGGTCTCAAAACTCTACGGTTCAAGAAAACGATGTCACATACTTCCATTAACCTCAACAAGCAGAGTTGAAAACCATCACCATATCGAAGATCCGACGACCGTATTGTCCACACTACCACGGCGTCTACTGCCGTCGAAGAGCCAGGGCCACCACCCGAAGTCCAAACTTATGTGCCACTAACATATAAGGGAATCTGCTACCACAATGTGTGTGCGTACCATGTAGCTGCCATCACCATGATGGTAAAGTGAGACTGCCGCCGAAGAAGCTGCCCAACATCTGACGCACTCACCCCCTTTCTCACCTCCATACACTAAAGTACACAGGCGCTACGCTGAGGGCTTTTGGCCGTCGGCGTAGCAGGGCCTCGGCATAGCCTCCAACACCGTCGGTGTAGCTTGGTACACCGACGGCTTTGCCCTCGGCATAGGCCTAGGCTAGATTTTTCACAATTTTGTGTTCAAAATTTTTCTTAATTTTTTTTTTCAATTTTTTTTTTATCTCTAAGCACTCGTGACATATTTATCTTTATCTCTAAGCACTATCGGTCACCCATCCTCAGACTACTCTAGCTTTAGCACGCTTAACTTTTTAGTTCCTTCCGTGTGAGCTTCCTAGAAGCAACTCATACTTTGTTGACAATAGTATACTATCAATCCTATTAACCCTTGGACAATGATGTCACACGTCTTTATTTTTTGAATCCAAATAATTATTTAAGTAAACAAAAATGACTAACTAATAATAATCTTGACAATAAAACGATTTTTTTCCTTTTTCCATTTAATATTGAATAATTCATATCTATAAATGGTCAACAAGGCTATTCATAGAAAGAAGTTGATTTTTCCAAAACTATCGATGGTTGTATAAAATAATCACTACTCCCTCCATTCCAAAATAGATGACTTTTATTTGTCAATATACGGATGTATTTAGACATCTTTTAGTGTGTAGATAAATTTATTTGTAGATAAATGGAAGTCAAGTATTTTGAAACGGAGGGATAAATGCAAGAAGGATAGTAAATTGTGTCTCCAATGTAAAATGTCAATCAATATTCAAAGCATCAAATTCAGTCAATAATAGAAATAGCCAAGCTCAAGTCAAGTGTCCTTTATCCATCCACTTAACTTATCAACTGTTATGTAGTCCACTCAACTAATACAAGCAAGAAGAAGGCTTGGCACCATGAGGTTATGGCAAAGAGAATAATAATGGGGGTTTGGAAGGCCAAAAAGAAAGGCTCAAACAGTGGAAGAGGTAACCACAAGACAAGAGGAAGTCCCGTAGTAGACACTGAATGAGGAGTAGTGATTGCCATGCAACGGATGCACATAGAGCTATATGAATGGAAGCTCTCCAATGGAACTAGTGGGGGTGCATCCAACTTGCTTGCTCATGAAGACCTAGAGCTCACTTGAGGAGGCTCATCGTTGGAATATACAAGCCAAGTTCTATAACGTTTGGTCCCCACATAGTTATACTAATGAAGCATGAAAACTCACTACAATGATGTAGGTGCTACTAGCACAAGTGTGGAATAAAAGGATAGTAGTGTTGCCCCCTCTCTCATTTTATATTCTTTTTTTTTCTTTTTCTCTTTTTTGCTTTTTGCTTTTTGAGGCCTTTGTGGCTCTTTTATATTTTTCTCTCATTGGTCTCTTCTGGACTCTTTTGATTGGCCACTTTGGACTCTTTTCAATATGCTCACAGGTAGAGGCAACACTCTATGTTACAAGATGATCATCACACTTTTTTGGTGTACTCAAAACTCAAAGACTAATACATGGTGTATGGTGGATATGCATGATCGAGCGTAGTGTGGAAAAGATGTAAAACATGTGGAAAACCACGCATCACACTAACTCAAATGGTCAAGCAATACTATATGGTAATGAAGTAAAAATGACATAAACTCATGTAATGTAAATGATGGATGTTGCATGGCAATGTATCTTGGAACAGCTATGGAAATGCTGTGATAGATATGGTGGCTGTTTTGAGGAAGATAGTTGGCTTATGTGTAGGAGAACAAGATGAAGATCTCCCACGGGGTTGGATGTACTTGCGAAGTATGCACCAATCTCAATGTGAAAAAGGGCAATGCAAAGTACCGAAGAGGCTAGCAAAATATGGAGGTGGAAGTGCCAAAAACCAAAAACTCACATAGCATGTCGTATATTGCAAACAACTAACAGTATCAAAGTTTTACAAATGGTTAGAGACACCCCGAGAGGGATCGTGGCGGCGACACAAGTGCCTCGTTGGCTTCCCCGACCGTTGCAGTAACTATACCATTAGAAACTTCTTTTCAACTAAGAGGAAATCACGACACTAAAGCACTATTGACTTAAGTTGTTTTTAGTTCACAAAAGTTTACCCGGGCTCCTGTGCACCCGGTTGGGCAGCTGTGCATCCGCCCCTATCTACGTCGACGACTTCAACACGGGAGAGGCCATGGCCACAGTGGGAGAGGTACCAACCTGGGATTAACACGGGAACTTGTGCACCTCTCCCTCCTGCATCACCGACAACACTATCCCATGGTCGCGCCTCCCACTACGGTCCAATCGCAGGAGATGAAGGCCACAACCTTTACTTGTCGCACTGCAAATGGAAAGGAAGACACAGAGAAGATCACCACCCACCTTTTCCTTCATGAGACCACCAGGAGACCAGATCCTGGAAATGCTACGACTTTTTTTGCACGGTTTTTTCAGCTCCCCGAGAAAAAAAATTGCGACGATGTTGCGGTAGTACAAAAATATTTTTACCCCGACCGGGGTTTGTTGTGATGGATGGACAATCCGGATCTTGCTTTTTAGCTTGATCGAACGATCAGAGGGCGCCCAGATTTCCCTCAGATCGGCAGCACGATGCCTAGGGCGGCCTGAAAATAAATTGATTTGACCTGAATCATGTCAGTTAAGCCTGCAGGAGCTAATCTATATGGAATCCTACTATTGAAGATTAGTGTTGCTTCATTGCTTCATGAGGTCAATCCCCTAGGTAGCAAGATAACCCATGCTGTTATCTTCTTTTAACAATGCTTCAGTGGACACTAGTAGAAAAAGAGGCTTTGGGAAAGCCAGAAAAAGGCATTAGGCCCGGTTCCCATACAAACCGGGACCAATGCCTGGCATTGGTCCCGGTTCGAGCTGCCAGGAGCCCATGGAGCATTGGTCCCGGTTCGTTTGGGGACATTCGTCCCGGTTCGTGCCACGAACCGGGACCAAAGCTGTCACGGAGGCTTTGGTCCCGGTTCGTGCCACGAACCGGGACTAATGCCCGAGCTTTGGTCCCGGTTCGTGGCACGAACCGGGACTAATGCCCCTCCCCTGCCTATATACGTAACCCCCCCCCCCCCCTTCTTCTCTCCTCTGTTATTTTTTTGCTTGGATTGGTGGGAAGTGGGTGCTAGTTTTTTTTTCCTTTGCCACGCACAAGATGTGTTCGATGAAATGCCCGAGCCACACTTAAGTTCACACAAAATGATATCCTCGACCGAGGTTAGAAACTTTATCCTTTTCATCTATATTTGATACAGAAATATTGCATGTGTCGATGTACGGTGGTCATTTCAGTATTCAATATGTTATTCTAATTGTATTTGATAAACTTAATTATATGATATGCAGATAGATGAACGGCAGCGATGGATGTACGGCGACCGACGCAGTTCTGATTTTATTACAGGCCTGCATAAATTTATCCATGTGGCTGAGGCAAACAAATATGATGGTTTTATGCCTTGTCCATGTGTGGACTGTCGGAACGTTAAGGAGCACTCTTCCTCGAGAACCCTTCAAGGCCACCTGCTTCGGAGAGGTTTCATGCCCAACTTTAATTGTTGGACCAAGCACGGAGAAAGAGGGGTTATGATGGAAGACAATGAAAAAGAAAAGGATGATGAGAACTATCCTATGTTCCCTGAAGAATACGGTGATACTGCAATGGAAGACAATGAAGAAGAAGGAGGTGAAGAACAACAGGCGTTAGATGATACCGATGATGGTCTTGGTCGGGTCATTTCTGATGCAAAACGAGAATGCGATACAGAAAAGGAGAAGCTGAAGTTGGAGGCCATGCTAGAGGATCACAAAAAGTTGTTGTACCCAAATTGCGAAGATGGTAGCACAAAGCTCGGTACCACACTGGAATTGTTGAAATGGAAGGCAGAGACTAGTTTATCTGACAAGGGATTTGAGAAGTTATTGAAAATAATGAAGCCGAAGCTTCCAAAGGATAACGAATTGCCCGAGACTACGTACGAAGCAAAGAAGGCTATCTGCCCTCTAGGATTAGATGTGCAGAAGATACATGCATGCATCAATGACTGGATCCTTTACCGCGGTGAGGAGTACGAGAATTTGGATGCATGTCCGGTATGCACTGCACTGTGGTACAAGATCAGACAAGATGACCCTGGTGATGTTGAGGGCGATGACGAGCCCCCCAGGAAGAGGATTCCTGCTAAGGTTATGTGGTATGCTCCTATAATACCACGGTTGAAACGTCTATTCAGAAACAAAGAGCATGCCAGGTTGTTACGATGGCACAAAGAAGAGCGTAAGAAAGACGGGAAGTTGAGACACCCCGCCGATGGGTCGCAGTGGAGAAAAATCGAGAGAGAGTTCTCGGACTTTGCAGGTGACGCAAGAAACTTATGGTTTGGTCTAAGTACAGACGGTATGAATCCTTTTGGGGAGCAGAGCTGCAGTCACAGCACCTGGCCTGTGACTCTATGTATCTACAACCTTCCTCCTTGGTTGTGCATGAAGCGGAAGTTCATTATGATGCCCGTTCTCATCCAAGGCCCGAAGCAACCCGGCAACGACATTGATGTGTACCTAAGGCCATTAGTTGATGAACTTTTACAGTTGTGGGCCATACCAGGTGTACGTGTGTGGGATGAGCACAAACAGATGGAATTTGACCTACGAGCGTTGCTGTTCGTAACCATCAATGATTGGCCTGCTCTTAGTAACATTTCAGGATAGTCAAACAAGGGATACAACGCATGCACGCACTGTTTAGATAAGACTAAAGGTACATATTTGGAAAAATGTAAGAAGGTCGTGTATCTGGGGTGTTGTCAATTTCTTCCAGGCAGTCACCCCGTAAGAAAGAAAGGCAAGCATTTCAATGGTGAGGCAGATCACCGGAAGAAGCCTAACCTCCCTGATGGTGATGCTATATTTGGTATGGTCAAGGACATAGAAGTAATCTTTGGAAAGGGTCCTGGCGGTCAATCTGTTCCGAAAGACGTCGCTACCGGACACGCGCCCATGTGGAAGAAGAAATCTATATTTTGGGAGCTACCCTATTGGAAAGTCCTAGAGGTCCGGTCTTCAATCGACGTGATGTACGTGACAAAGAATATTTATGTGAACCTGCTAGGCTTCCTCGGCGTGTATGGGAAGACAAAAGATACACCGGAAGCAAGGGAGGACCAGCAGCGTATGAAAGACCCAAACAACAAGCATACGGATAAAGGGCGTCATTACTTAAGCAGGTATGCTCTTACGAAAGCAGAGAAGGAAATATTTTTTGAATGCCAGAGCAGTATCAAGGTCCCGGCTGGCTTCTCGTCAAATATAAAGGGAATAATAAATATGGCAGATAAAAAATTCCAAAACCTAAAGTCTCATGATTGCCATGTGATTATGACGCGGTTGCTTCCGATTGCATTGAGGGGGCTTCTATCGGAAAATGTTCGAGTACCCATTGTGAAGGCTATGTGCATTTCTCAATGCAATATCTCAGAAGGTAATCGATCAAGAAAGTCTGACAAGGTTACAGAAGGATGTGGCCCAATGTCTTGTTAGTTTTGAGTTGGTGTTCCCCCCATCATTTTTCAATATTATGACGCATCTCCTGGTTCACCTAGTCGACGAGATTGCAATTCTCGGTCCTGTATTTCTACAGAATATGTTCCCCTTCGAGAGGTTCATGGGAGTCTTGAAGAAATATGTTCATAACCGTGCTAGGCCAGAAGGAAGCATCTCCAAAGGCTATGGAACAGAGGAGGTCATTGAGTTTTGTGTTGACTTTATTCCCGACATTAAGTCGATTGGTCTTCCTGAATCGCGGCATGAGGGGAGACTTAATGGAAAAGGCACGCTAGGAAAGAAAGCAATGATATGTAGGGACGGGCATTCTTTCACTCAAGCACACTACACAGTTCTACAAAGTTCCACCTTCGTGGCTCCGTATATCGAGGTACACAAGAATATTGTACGCTCCAAAAACCCAGGGAAGCCTGACTCCTGGATTAAACAAAAACACATGGAGACTTTCGGCAGTTGGTTTCGATTACATCTCATGAATGACACCGATGTTGGAGATCAACTCTACTTATTGGCCGCGTCACCATCTTCGACTGTATTGACTTTCCAAGGGTACGAGATAAATGGGAATACATTTTACACGATCGCCCAAGATAAAAAGAGTACCAACCAAAACAGTGGTGTTCGCTTTGATGCAACAGACGAGAATGGAAAAAAGGACACATACTATGGTTACATAGAGGAGATATGGGAACTTGACTATGGACCTACTTTTAAGGTCCCTTTGTTTCGGTGCAGTTGGGTCAACATGAATGGAGAAGGGGTAAAGGAAGACCAGCTGTACGGAATGACAACAGTGGATCTCAAGAATCTTGCGTACAGAGACGAACCATTCGTCATAGCCAATGATGTGGCTCAGGTTTTCTATGTGAAGGACATGAGCTCCAGATCGAAAAAAAGAAAAGATATGGAAACAAATACATCACACGATGAGCCAAAGCGTCACATAGTTCTTTCAGGAAAAAGAAACATCGTGGGAGTCGAGGACAAGACAGACATGTCAGCAGACTATAATAAGTTTGATGAAATT
This sequence comes from Puccinellia tenuiflora, assembly GCA_012064385.1. Taxonomy (NCBI): domain Eukaryota; kingdom Viridiplantae; phylum Streptophyta; class Magnoliopsida; order Poales; family Poaceae; genus Puccinellia; species Puccinellia tenuiflora. The sequence goes on from QRDG01000005.1 coordinate 493,844, forward strand.
CCGCCCATCACAGTGAAAACTGACCCAAGCATCCCGTTACATAATGAAAAAACTCCATGGTTACGGCCGAAGAAGCGATCATAGAGATCATGTCAAATGCATGAGTGTTCTCAAAAACTTTTTATGTATGAGTGTTGTCAAATGCATTACACAATTAATATATGTATGATCGAGTGTTCCCAAATGCATTAAACCTTTTATGTAATTTGTATTCGGTCTTTACTCCCGGTTGGTATTTATAGCTAAAAGATTAGGGGAAATCTTCATCTTTAGTCCCGGTTGGTAGCTGGAACCGGGAAAAAAGGAGCGTTGATATGTGTGCCTTATCTTCTGCTTGAGATCCAACAGCTTACAAGGGCTCGAAAGAAACACAGTCTGATCCAACGGCTCACAACCGCTCGCAAGAAACACACGATCCGTGTGCACACGATCCAACAGCTCACAAGCACTCGAAAGAAACACAACTCTGATCCAACAGCTCACAAGCGATCGAAGGCAACACACGATCCGTGTGCTTCTTCCACCGCTTCCCGCCTTCGTCTTCACGCAATTTCTCACTATATATATGTAGGCTTGGCTGCCATTGCCATATCACATCTAAACTCACATCTGCAACCTCATTACTCTTCCATTGTAACAAAATTTTGACTTAAGCATTTTTGACTAAGGTGTTCTCGGGGACGATGTCCATGTTGGACCAGAGGGGCGATGTGCGGGACTGGGCTCCATCGGGCTGGCACTGGGAGGTGCTACCTTCCGGGACACGCAGCTTGGTGAGGAATCCGGGTGACGTCGTCGACCCGGATCTTCTGTGGTGGCCGTCGCGTGGGCCACGCTCGGTGCAGAGGGAGCCGGCCCCCGAGGAGGAGGTACGTCGCCGTATCAGGGAGGAGGATGAGCACGTCCGTCACTACATGTATCTATTGGATAGGCAGTATGATAGTAGGTGGTCGTTTCTTCAAAGGGTTCCTTCTCACGTGAGCTATGACCCTGTGAGGGTTCCTTCTCTTTGGATGCGCAGTGCCGGCGGCTCAGCACCCCGCGGCTCAGGAACCGGTCGAAGTTAGTTTCAGAGTCTGTGATTGCCATTGCAGTTCTCTTGCCTGTGATCGTGGTTTGGGTTACTACTTGCTTTTAAAAACTTGCGACCTAAAGTACCAACTTGCTTTTAATGAAATTCCGCCCTTCAAAGTGAAAACTGACCCAAGCATCGTGTTAAATGATGAAGATTGTCCATGGCTACGGCGCAATCAGAAGAAAGGGACACACACGAAGAAACAAGTGAACACTAGATAGGGATGTTGTTGGTGATGTGTAATAATTAATGTATTAAACATTTTATCAAATGCACACGGTTTCCCCGTCATACAGCCCAACGGTGGCTCGTGAGTGCCTGCATATCAAATGCACCGTTGGGCTGTATGACGGGAATCCGAATGATTTGCATATAGGGTCATGTGGCTGATCCAACACTGGTTTTGCCCATCCGGAAGCTTGCGCATCCGTCTCGCGTCGTCGTGAGCAGCAAATCGACCTTCGATCCAAACAGCCGCAAGACTTCTCTGATGATCTAACGACTGTCTCAAAAAGTGTTGGGAATGTTGTAGATCATCAGAGAGCCTTGCAGCTGCTTGGATCCGACCGAGGGGCATGGCTACCACTTCCACCACCACCACTCCCACCTCCTCGGAAATTCATCATTGTGTCACCCTAATCCAGTGGTTGGATTCAACCTACCTGAGGGCTTGTGTTTCCAACAATGTCGTTGTGTTGTCCTTATTCACCGACCTACAGGAGGTGGCTCCAATGACTGGCCGGCGAACAAGGACAAACACAATAATGCCAGGGAACATGCTAGCAGGTAGGCTAAATCCAACCATTGGGTTCGGTGGAAAAGGTAGACGCTCGTTGTGTGCCGTTCACTGCAGGGACGTCGCTATTTATAGCCGATTAGAAGGTGTAACTGTGGATGAGGTGGGAGTGCAGATCCAACAACTCACAAGCCCTCAAAAGAAACACACCCCTGATCCAACGGCTCACAAGCGCTTGAAAGAAACACACGATCCGTGTGCTTCTTTAGTCCCGATTGGTAACACGAACCGGTACTAAAGGCCCTGATCCAACAACTCACAAGCGATTGAAAGAAACACACAATCCGTGTGCACACGATCCAACAGCTCACAAGCACTTGAAAGAAACACAACTCTGATCCAACGGCTCAAAAGTGCTCGAAGGAAACACACGATCCGTGTGCTTCTTTAGTCCCGGTTGGTAACACGAACCGGTACTAAAGGCCCTGATCCAACAGCTCACAAGCGCTTGAAAGAAACACACGATCCGTGTGCACACGATCCAACAGCTCACAAGCACTCGAAAGAAACACAACTCTGATCCAACGGCTCAAAAGCGCTCGAAGGAAACACACGATCCGTGTGCTTCTTTAGTCCCGGTTGGTAACACGAACCGGTACTAAAGGCCCTGATCCAACAGCTCACAAGCGCTTGAAAGAAACACACGATCCGTGTGCACACGATCCAACAGCTCACAAGCACTCGAAAGAAACACAACTCTGATCCAACGGCTCACAAGCGCTCGAAGGAAACACACGATCCGTGTGCTTCTTCCACCGCTTCCCGTCTTCGTCTTCCCGCAATTTCTAACTATATATATCACATCTAAACTCATATCTGCAACCTCATCACTCTTCCATGGCTTCCACCGTACTAACCTACCGTCAGGCGGAGGAGCTTTCCGCCTCGAACTACCCCTGCCCACCCGGCTACCGCGTCCCCGTCGGCTAGATGCTGAGCGTCGGAGGCCTGCCGGTCCCTCCTGTCCCTCAAGGATTTGATATTTTAATGGCATTTTTCTGATAAACAGATGAAAAAATATTGAATTTATAAGTTTAATTAATGACTTAATGGAGTTCAAATTCCAAATTTTGTAATTAAATGAATTCCCCTATAATCTAAAAAAAATGAATTTACCATAAATAGATAGATTACATTTTTATCAATAATTTGATATTTTAATGGCATTTTTCTGATAAACAGATGAAAAAATATTGAATTTATAAGTTTAATTAATGACTTAATGGAGTTCAAATTCCAAATTTTGTAATTAAATGAATTCCCCAATAATCTAAAAAAAGGAATCTTCCATAAATAGATAGATTACATTTTTTATCAACAATTTGATATTTTAATGGCATTTTTTGATAAACAGATGAAAAAATATTGAATTTATAAGTTTAATTAATGACTTAATGGAGTTCAAATTCCAAATTTTGTAATTAAATGAATTCCCCTATAATCTAAAAAAATGAATTTTCCATAAATAGATAGATTACATTTTTATCAACAATTTGATATTTTAATTGCATTTTTCTGATAAACAGATGAAAAGATATTGAATTTATAAATTTAATTAATGACTTAATTAAGTTCAAATTCCAAAAAAAAATTATTCAAATTTAAACACTTTTCATGTTGAAAGTCTTTTCAAACTCAAAACCATATGAAATTCATATCCAAACACCTTAATAAGAAAAAAAGGCGGGAACAACATTAAGAACTTAAAATTTTCAGGGCATTAAAATTTGCAGGGCATTGGTCCTGGTTCATGCCACGAACCGGGACCAAAGGGTATTTTGGCGCGCGCCTTTTTGGTGCCGCCGAAAATGACCTTTAGGTCCGGTTGGTACCACCAACCGGGACGAAAGGGTAGGCCTTTGGTCCCGGTTGGTACCACCAACCGGACCTAAAGACCCTTTGGTCCCGGTTGGTGCCACCAACCGGGACGAAAGGTCTGCCTCCTTTAAAACTGCTCTGCCTCTTCTTCTTCCCCCAATTACCAACTGGGACGAAAGGTCTGCCTCCTTTAAAACTGCTCTGCCTCTTCTTCTTCCCCCAATTCCTCATTTTCGCTAAGGACCAGCGCGCGGAAATTCAATCTCATGCCGTCAGGCTGCCGAATTTTTCCGTCCGCCGCGCCGCCGCTCGCCGCTCGCCGTCCACTCCTCCGGTGCCGCCCTCTCCGCGCTCCTCCACGCGCCCGCGCGCCGTTCCCCTCCGGCCTCCACCACACCCGCGCCGTCCGGCCTCCACCGCGCCCACGCCGTCCCCTCCGGCGGGCCGTCCGGCCTCCACCGCGCCCGCGCCGGCCTCCACCGTCCCACACCGTCCCCTCCACCGCGCCCGCGCCGGCCTCCACCGTCCCGGTTAGTAATTTAAATTATTAGTTAGTAATTTTTGTTAGTTAGTGCATTAGTAATTTTAGTTAGTTAGTTTTAGATTTAGTTAGTTAGTTTTAGAAAATTTAGGTTGTTATTTTAGAAAATTTGAAAATATAGCAAATTTAGCAAAGTTAATTTTTTTAACAAAGTTTGAAAATGTAGCAAATTTAGCAAAGTTAATTTAAATTAGTTAGTAATTTAAATTAGTTAGTAATTTAAATTAGTTAGTAATTTAAATTGTTGAATTTGCTGCTGCTTTTAGGGTTAGTAATTTAGTTAGTTAGTTTTAGTTAGTAATTTAGTTAGTTAGTAATTTAAATTAGTTAGTAATTTTTGTTAGTTAGTAATTTAGTTAGTTAGTTTTAGTTTTAGTTAGTTAATTTTAGGCTTCATATTTATTTATGATTTTAGGCTTCATATTTGTATAAATAAATATTTGTATGATAGAATTGGATTTGATACAGTTATTTATTTATTGAATTGATGGAATTGATAGAATTATTTGTATGAATTGATGGAATTGATAGAATTGTATACTCTGATGTTTTTAATCGGTGCACCGTGTAATTGGAGCTGTGTACAATTTTGCTCAAGTGATGTTCATGTGAAGTACAATGATATCAAAATGTGTAGTTAGTTAATGATTCCTATTTCATAGGTGTCATATTATTACTACAATTCAAATTTGTTCCGTTCCATGACGACGCTTAGAAACAACGGGCGCAGCAACGCGCGCCTTTCCTTCTAGTACCATTCTATCCCTACAAGTTTTCTGAACGACACGGCAGAGACGGCTCCGAAAATAACTTTCGTATTTTGCAGAAACTATGGAACCACACGGCAGAGACGAAAATAAGGAAAATATCCTCGAGGATATGATCCGCGGCGAGAATGACGCAAGTCACTTTCTGAACGATTCCGGTGAGGGGGATGAGTCTCTCAACCGAGGAGACGACGTCTCCGATGAGGGAGAAGCCGACAAGGCAGAAGCCGGCGGCTCCGGTGCAACATTGATTATTACAAACTCCGACGAGGTGCATATATATTTATATTAATTAATTTAGCCTCCATTGTCTATATACACATACTAATGGTCTTTTTTCTTTTAGCCATCCGGCTCGAGCAAATCCTCTGTGAGGACGAAACGAGGCCCAACCAAAAAGTTGGAGGACCATCTCCGGTACAGGATCGAAGAAGTCGCTGCAGACGGCGAACCCATTGCTCCAATTGATGTTAGACAAAAATTTGTGAAGCAATGCGGTGTTGTTGTTAGGGACTACGTCCCGATCACCATCCGAGAATGGAATAAGCCAAGGGATCCTGAAGTTAGCTGGCTCGGCCCCAAAGGCAAAAAATGCCTTTTGAAAAGGTCATGGTTAATTTCACCTTGCCGTTGCCAGAGGTGGATCCAGAGGAGGGGGAGCCAGATGAGGAGGAGATGGATGCCCGAAAAAAAGCTCTAGTAGATAAAGTCAAGGCGTGGGGTCTTAAGAAGATGGCCGAGCTATTCAACAAATTTAAGAACAGATTGTACACCGACTTCATCTTGAAAGATAAAACTCCGGATTTCGATCACGGGTATGAGAAGATAAGAGACTACTGGGAATATTTTGTGGCGTACAAGAAATCGGAGGAAGCTCAGTCAAAATCTGCAATAAATAAGGCAAATGCTGCTAAAAAGAAGTACCGCCATACAATGGGGGCTGGTGGCTACGCCTGTTCCATGCCTAAGTGGGACAAACTTGAGGCCGACCTGGTGGCTAAAGGGATCGTTCCAGAGCCTATAAAAGAAGAATGGACCGAACGGTCAAGAAATTGGTTTTACGGGCATGGGGGCACATTGGACGCAGAAGGAAAGTGCATATATACCAGAAGACACAAGGATAATCCCCTACTACCCATCGAAGAAATTAGGAAAGCATACAAGGATGTTGAAGAGGGACGGTTCCGTCCCGATAGAGAGAATGACGAGCTTGCACGCGCCCTTGGGAATCCTGAACACGATGGACGAACACGAGGCACCCCAGTCTCCAAGCCGTGGGCACATGGGTTTTCCGCGGAAAGGACAATATTTCCCGATAAAAGTCATCTGAGGAGAAAGGAAAGGGAGGCAAGGGAAGCAAGCGCTGTTGTAGACCGGCTGCGTCATATAGAAGAAACAATGAAGCGGCAGCAGGATCAAATTGACCGACTTAGCCAGTAAGGCACTGCCGGCTTATCTCAGCAGCACGTTGTAGAAGCTGCAGTCGATGCTACCGACCCATCATATCGGAAAAGCAGCGTGGCTTCGAGCATGGTCCCGGCTGGTGATGATGATGCACTGACGACGGATCCTCTTCGTCGCTACCCAGTGGATGATATCACGGAGAGCACACCTTGTGAGCTACATGTGAAAGTGCTCAACTTAACCATGAAGGTGGCGGTCGGCTATGCCGTACCAATTGGACCTACACCAACTTTCCATTGCTCCCCGGTTCCTCATGGCTACGCTATTGTCGGGCTGGATGAAGTTAGTAAAGGATTTGAGGAGCTGAAGCTGGAACACCCTGCAGGTGAAGATGGGGAGGTGGTTGAACTTGGAGAAGCCAGGAAAGGGACCATTCTATGGCGAAAGGAATTCATCATGCTTCCAAACTGGCCGCCAAGGCCATCGACACCTCACCAGTCTCCAACACAACAGTCCTCTCCACCGCAGCCGCCTCACCACTCTCCAGCGCAACAGTCCTCTTCGCCGCCGCCGCCTCAGGCGCCGTCTCTGCCATCTCACCAGTCTCCAATGCAGCCGTCTCCGCCACCTCAGTCTCCAGCACAGCCGTCTCCGCCGCCGCGTAAGTCTTCTCCGGCGCCGCGTGTGGGTACTCTGGGGTTCGATAAAAACCGATCACCGAAACGTAGGCGGTCACCCCACCCAAAAGTACCTCACTAGAATCTTGCCAATAGACCTTACAACCATACACCGGAGGAAAATGCGGTGTACGTACAGTCCGAACTCGACGCATAGTTTGCTAATTTGAAGAAGCCGAAAGAGCCAGAGTTCCCCTCCACCCCACAAGAACATGCCGATGTCGTGAAAATGCTGAAAAATATGGCCCAACCCCCGCCAAAGCTGACACCAGACTATGACCGGTCTATTCTCACACTACTAGGGAAAAGCTTACCCGTGGCGCACCAAAATGGCTTACCCGTGGCGCAGGGGCCTGCGCCACGGATTGCCACGCCACGGGTAACCACACTTACCCGTGGCGCAGGCACAGATGTGCGCCACGAGTATTGCCCATGGCGCACATGTCTATCTTGCGCCACGGCTAAGGGGAAGTACCCGTGGCGCACCTCTTACTCGTGCGCCACGGCTAGGGTGCGCCACGGCTACCTTCTGTCGTGCGCCACGGCTAAGTTTTTCTGTATTTTTTTATATACAGAAAATACAGTATTTATACAGGTATTTATACAGTTGTTAATACAGATTGCAGAACAATATACAAAATACATAGATCACACATGCACTATAACTGAAAATATATCACGGATCATCATATATATACATCGAGCGGTATCGAGTAGCAAGTTCGAACATCACATTACAAACTAAAGAAGGTTTAATTACAACACGTGTTTCCATCCATTGTTGGAACATAACCTAAGACAAGCATAAGATAGCTAGGCGTCGACGGTCTTCGGGGCCGGGAAGGGGCGGACGCCGTCTTTCGTGAAGGGCCGGATGTCGCCTTGTGCCTTTAAACGTCGTTCCACCTCCGCATTATCGAGTGGAGCGCCGTCGTAGTAGAACTTGCCTCCAACGGTGCAGACATCGTGTAGTATGATCCGCGCGAACGTCTCCTGGATGCGATAGAATTCTTGTCGGAGATCAAGATCTTGGATCGTCGCCAAGTTCTCGGCCCAGCGTTGTAGTTGTTCTGGCAAGTTGAGTTGCTCTGCATCCCGTACGAAGGCACAGATCTGGTGGATGGTGTAGTAGGCATCCCTCTCGCTGTTGTTTGGTTGCGTGACGCAAGCAAAGTTGACAATATGGTGGAATATGGCAATACCTCCTCTTCCCTTTCTCTTCCTTTTGAGGATGCCTCCCCTCATAGTGAAGCCAACTAGAGCACTATCCAAAGCCTTCTTGAGGTTGGTGTAGTCTTTCGGTTTGTGCTCCCTACCCGAGTCCAAATATGTGACTAGGGAATAAGCCGGGCAAAGAACGAGCAGGACGCAATACTTGTCTCTGGGCAAAACAACAATTTAGACAGAGTGTTAGAAAAACAATGATACAAAACTAATTTAGACAGAGTAGAGAATGACTACTTACTCGGGATAGTAGGGCAAGAGAATGTAATCCTTCCACTTATTCTTCACCATGATTTCTTCGAGGTGTTTTGACATAAATTGCCAACCTTGATGGCTTCGGAAGTTGGTCTCGATCATGTAGTAGGGGTCCACTATTGCGACGCCCCCGATCTTCTCTTTTTGGACTTGGTGGGCCATACTGAGACAGAATAAGCGGACTAAGTGAGGATGGAGCCTCCTCAAGTTAAACATCTTGAAGATGTCATCAAACCGTAGGAACAGCAAATCAGCCGGCTCTTGTATGCAAAAGCCATCAACTCCCTCTGGCACCTTGGCAGTGAAAAGCGGGTGTGGGTGTGTTGGATCTTTCATTTTAAGAAGATCCAGCTCTCGTGTCAGAACACGCTCATGCAGCATCTGCATATCCCCACTCATGAGGCTGAGCACATCACGTGGTACCATCGGTAGGCCCACAATATGTATTTGCTGGATAACATCTTTGCTGGGTCCTGGCCCGTCCTTAAACCGGATCGGTTTCGGAGGCATGGGAGGCTGGCTGCTCGAGCCATGGCCGGCACCCTGCTGCGGCTTTGGAGGCATAGCGGGCTAGCTGTCGGATGCATAGTCGCTCTTCCTAGTTCTTTTTTGCGCCTTCTTAGGCTTTGAAGGGATGCCTCCTCCGGCCGCTAGCGCTTCACGACAGGTTCCAAGTAGTGTGTTGGGGCTCAGGATAGCTTGTGATGCTTCTTTCTGCGTGAAGTCGTCGGCTGGAGGCGTCTCTTGAGAATCGAACAGACGCTTCGTGCACGCGGCTTTATCTGGTTGACTGGGCTCGTGAGTGTGCGGAGCACTTGACGGTTCATCAAGAGAAGCCATGAATCCTCCGTCTTCGCAGCGGTCATCATCGATGTAGCAGTCATCGAAGATGTCATCTTCCCGTGCCGCAGGCTCTTTCAGTTGTGGTGGTGCTGGTGCGCTGGCCTTGACAGGGTTTTGCCCCAACCCGACTTCCGGTGTTGTGTGTGGAGTGTCCGGGCTAATACGGATCTGGGTTTTCAGCCACATCATGGCCCAGGGGATGCATTCACGGAGGAGCAGGTGGTCCTTGGCTCCCACGGGTTGAACAGGAGGATCCACCTCATCGCAGCCCGCAAACACCCTAATCAGTGAGACCTTGAAGAAGCCATCTGGTATCGGCCTGTTGTGGTGCATGCGATTTTTTGGGTGCAACGATGGTAGCCCTAGCAACATCCTTCAACTCTCCATTCACATGGTGTAGGAGAGTGCATCTAGTGTCGCCCTGCGAAGAACATGCATGTCCAGCGTTAGATATGCAAGGCAAAGGAAAAATGGATGAAGTAATATGCGCTGAGCCTACGACGCTTATATACCATGAGGGCGTCGAGCTCGGCCATTGTCGAGACACCGCCGACAGCTTGAGACAAGGAGTCGGAGTGGGCACCGCTTGGCGCGGTGCCGGCCGGCGAATTCTCCGGAGCAGGCGACGGCGTGGTGAGGACCGGTGGAGTATCCTGGACAGGTGGAGGTGGCGGCGCGGTGTTGGCGGACGAAGCCGCCGACAAGGTGTTGTCCGTCGTGTTGCCTCCAAAGTTGGGCACTGGACACGGCCCTTGTCGACCTCCATCGATCCAATCCGTTACCGAGGTCACGACGGAAGGAAGGAAACCGGCTAGCGCCTTGGCCACTAGTTCGTTGACTATATCCTCCTGCTTGCGCTTCTTCCTCTCCTTTCGTGTGTCCTTGTCCTCGGCATAATAGTCACACCATAGGACCTTGCCATGGCCGACAACACAGCCACCTGACGGTGGCTTGTCCAGATCCCGCCCCTTGACCTTGTTCAACGCCGCGTTGAATGGAGTGTCCCACACGGGCTTCGTCGAACTCTGGGAGGAGCTTTCTTCCGTGGCTCTAGACTTTTCCACTTCCTCCAGAGCCTTTTGGAACTTCACGACTGCGGGATCCGTCGTAAGTTCCTTGGTAACCGGGTCCTCCGTGAACCGAGCCCTGACAAAGTTTCTAGTCTGCTTGTGTTTAATTTTGGCGAAGGGGTTCTCTATGCCCTTTTCTGCCCACTCAGCGTCCTGCTTCTCCCATTTGGGCTCTACCGCGAAATAACCACCACTTCCGAGATGGTGGTGACCTACATTCTTCGAGTTCATCCACCTCCCCCATTCACTCATTTTCTTGGATACAGGTAGTCCGAGCCTGCCCCGGAAAATCCTAAGGTCTTCTTCGTTGACCCGCTCCTTGTTCCAGATCTCCTCGGGACTTTTATCGTCTTCGATCAATTTTTTGACCCTAGTTCTCCAACTGGCCAAGGCCTTGCTCATCTTCGTGAGGGCAAAGTTGTTGACGGCATTGAGTTTTTTCATATCATGGTTACCGTCTTCATCGGCACTGTAGGCCGGCGGGAACTCATACCGTTCGTGCAGCCTCTTGATGAGGCGGAGGCGCAAACCCTCTTTACTAGCATCCCTTATGTTATCCTCATAGACCGGGACGACATCTCTAAGGATGCATGCCACTTGGAGGCCATACCCTCCGGCGACCCCTGTAGGCTCTAGAGGCGCCCCACCGGGGGACACTTCGGTGATCGCTTGCCTCAAGGCCCGGACCTTGTTCTTGCTCCTCTCTTTCCTAGCCTTTTTGGCTTGGCTACCATCTGTGCGTTCTCCGCCATCCGTGGTCTCGTTGCCATCCCCGGCGCCACCAGTGGTGGTCTCGTCATGGTCATCCTCGGCAACATGAGCGTCCTGGGCAACATCCCCTGTCGGCTCATTGTAGAAGCTCCAGAAGTCTGCGTTGTTCTCTCTCGCTAGTTCTTCCACGCTTAACTTCCGAGAAGCTCCGGCCTCATCGTTGTTAGCCATGTGTTCTGCGTTTGACAACAAAATGGAACGTGTTAGTTAAAAGAAACAAAAAATATATGCCGATGTCGAATCATTTCCGTTCCGGCAAATTTCCGGCGGCACTCCTAGTGCCAAAAATTAGCAAAGGTCATGCCGAATTTTTCACGGAAAAATTCGGCATGACCTTTGCTAATCTTTGGCCATAGGAGTGTCGGAAATTTGCCGAAACGGAAATGAATCGACATTTCGGAAAAACATCGACACTCATATAAAATCCCTGCAAATTTACAACAATAAAAACCGGCACACAACTCCGGCAAGATACAAACATTCATCACACATATAAACATATATTCATCACAGACGAACCGGCACACAACTCCGGCAATATAGAAACATTCATCACACATATAAACCGGCACACAACTCCGGCAGTATAACATTGAAAAAAAAAACCGGCACACAACTCCGGATTCCATCACATGCATCCTACCTTGCTTCAACTTAACCAGCAGCAAGCAAATGTAGCACCCCTACCAGCAGCAAGCAACACCACCACCACAACCTGCAAGCAACATCAAAAACACAATTAGAGGAGCAACCTGGCAGCAGCAGTTTTCAAATAAACAATTCCATTGTAAAAGAGGAGTTAGAAAAGGGGACCCTCTTTCACCCCTACTATACGTTTTGGGCTCTGAGTTACTTCAGGTGGTGGTGAATGATCTTTTTCAGCAAGGGGGAATTGATTTGCCTATTGTCACAAATGAGGAGGACTATCCCATTATTCAGTATGCTGATGATACTCTTTTGATCATGCCTGCGGTTTTAAGTCAAGTTATTGCAATGAAAGAGTTATTACATAAGTTTTCCCTCTCAACTGGATTAAAGGTCAATTATCACAAATCCAGTATGGTCCCTATCAATGTCCCCGATAACCTTATTGCACAGTTGGCATCTGTTTTTGGGTGTCAGATTGGTGGGTTGCCTTTTACTTACTTGGGACTGCCTCTGGGAACTACTAGGCCAAGAATCAGTGATTTAACACCTATTGTTACTAGGTTGGAGAGAAGGCTTTGTTCCACATCCTCTTTCCTGTCTCAGGGTGCAAGGTTACAACTAGTGAATTCTGCTTTATCATCTATGCCTATCTATTTCCTTTGTTCTCTTCAATTGCCTGCTGGTATTATCAAGGAAATGGACAGGGTACTGAGACAATGCCTATGGAGAGGTAATTCTGACACCCCTAAACAGTCTTTGGCAGCTTGGGATATGTTGTGTAAACCAAAGAGTGTTGGTGGGGTGGGGATTGTTAATTTCCCTAAGCAGAATGAAGCTCTGCTTTTGAAGGATCTACATAAATTTTATAACATGGCTGATGTTCCTTGGGTTAGTCTGATTTGGAACGCTCATTATGTTGATTGTGTCCCCCATGTTGAGAATCCATGTGGCTCGTTCTGGTGGAGAGATATCATGAAGCTAGTGGGGTAGTTTCGATCAGTGTTGACTGTTGTCCCTGGGAAAGGGAATACTTTCATGTTCTGGGAGGATGCTTGGGCTATTGGAGACTCAACCCAACCCCTTGTGTTGAGATATCCAAGGCTATTCTCTTATGTATTGGACAAGAAGATGTCAGCTGCTGAGGTTTATGGGCACCCGGATTTGCTTTCCTTGTTTTATTTGCCTCTATCTGAGCAGGCGTTCGAGGAATTTCAAGAACTCTCGGCTAAACTGGAATTAGGACCATTGTCCTTGGAGAATGATACATGGATTTATTGCTGGGGCACTCAATACACTGCAGCACAATATTACAAGCATATACATCACCATCAGGACACACTGCCTATGTATAAATGGATTTGGAGATCTTCCTGCATGTTGAAATTTAAGTTCTTTGCTTGGCTCCTTCTCAAGGATAGATTGAACACCAAAGATCTCCTTCAGAGGAGACATTGGCAGGTGACTGATGACTACTCTTGTGTTCTTTGTGTCCGGAATCTTCATGAAGACAGGATGCACTTGTTTTTTGAGTGTCAATTCAGTCAAAGGGTCTGGAACTATTTGCAGATTGATTGGTTCTCAAGCACTGATGTTCAGACTGCTGCATCTGCTGCCAGAGAGGGTTTCAATAAACCTTTCTTCATGGAGGTTGTTATTTTGGCCTGCTGGAATATTTGGAAGCAGAGAAATGGTAAAATCTTTGAAGCCAAAAGACCCTCCTTTGCTGCTTGGAAGAGGGATTTCGTCCATGATTTATCCTTGCTTGGGCATAGGATTAAATATAAATATCACTCTGATCTTATGGCCTGGATAGGCAGCCTCTTGTAATTTGGACTCTTCTGGTAGTTTGTACAGGTAGGTTTTACTTTCTTTCCACAGCCTGTAAATTTTGTAAATATTATGAAACTCTATGAATAAAATGCTGTGGGGCTTTTGCCTCACAGTCTTATACCTCAAAAAAAAATTAGTGAACCAAACAAGCTCTGAAAATTCTAAAAATTTACAAGAGCAATGTATAACTATTGTTGACCTACTGTAAAAATTTCAGCTAAATAAGAGTTGATTTGAGTTTTTCAAAAATTGTAGAGCATTTCAGCCAGAATTTTGCCAAAAAATTCAAATTTCATTTTCCATTTCAGTTTTTCCTAAACTCCAATCATTACCCTAACCCTAACCCTAACAGCAAGCAGAAGCAATAACACTAACCCTAATTTCATTTTGCATTTCATTTTTAATTTTGCATTTCATTTTGCTACACTAACACTAACCCTAAATTCGAAATTTTCTAATACTAACATATTAAAAGCAACATTCACAAGAGCATCCATATATGACATGTATGACCAGGATCTAGCAATTGCAACACATGGGCTACATGATTTTCTGCCATTTCTTATTAAGGTGTGATTTGTCATCTATCTACTTTAGATGTGCCCCTACTGCTAAGTTGAAACAATATGAAATGGTAATGAAAAAAATTAAAAAAATGTGGCAGATCATCAGATCATCTGTGGTCTAAATCTACCGATTGTTGCATCAACTAGTGGGAAACCCTAGCTAAATCGACTATAATTAGGAGGAGGAGGAGGAGGGACCGGGTCACCTTGATCCGGCGAGGAGCAGCGGCCACCGGCAGAGCAGCGGCCACGGCCAGGAGGGGGAGACGGCGACGGGGCGGGGGCGGTGCTTCGTGGAGGCGGTGCTCGGGGTGGCGCACGGCCTGGAGGAGGCGCGGGGCAGGGGCTCCGGGCCGGCGCGCTCGTGCTCGTGGGAGGTGGAGGGGGCGACGGCGACGGGGCGGCGGCGGTGCTCCGCGGAGGCGAGGGGGCGACGGCGATGGGGCGGCGGCGGTGCTCCGTGGAGGCGAGGGGGCGACGGCGACGGTGAGAGACGGCGCTCGAGCGGTGGGAGAGGAGAGGATGATGCGGTGGAGGGAGTTGGGGAACGGTCGGGCGCGCGCGAATTTTAGATCTAGGTTAACTTACCCGTGGCACACGGCCACTCCCATGCGGCACGGGTACGTAGAATAGCCGTGGCGCAGGGTAAGTTCCCTGCGCCACGGCTAAGGAGTTTTTTTATATTTTCTTTTTGCATTTAATTTTTCATTTTCTTTTATTTTTTCCTTTTGTGCATTTCATTTAAGACATTCATATAATATTTAATGTGATATAGTATTCCAATTTATGATTTTAAAAAAATTAATATTAAGGTAGGATTACACATATCATATTCCTATTTAGTATATTAAAAATACTTAATATTTGGATTACAAATTCTAGGATACTTAATTTATAATATTAATTCCTAGGGTTACAAAATCAAGCGTCGTATTTCCCACACCATCTAGCTACCGTTTCACAATCTTCTTTCCCTTCTTGGTGGCGGTTGAATAATTTAGACCCGGACCATCTCGACTTCTTCTTGCGAACGGAAGACCACCTGACTTGGGTAGTGTTGTCCTGCTTCTTCTTGTGGTGTATGTTTCTTCGTCGTCATCGTCATCATCTTTCATCTTTGGGTCTCCGTACTGGTCAAAATCTTGCTCGTTGACGACTCCATCCATTCCGATGATGCTCCTTTTTCCTATTCTCACGACAACACGGCTAGGCATTGTCGGGTCGGTGATGAAGAAGCATTGGTCAACTTGGCTAGCCAGTACCCACGGTTCAGTTTTCGCGATGACGCTCGCGGTAGCAGCAGACTTGGAGGCTTCGGGTATAGACATGGTGGTGAAATATCCGTCTTCTTTTTTTGGACTGACGCTCTTAGCCCATCTGACACGGAACATCGGCACCTTGTCTCCAGAGTAGTCCAGCTCCCAGATCTCCTCGATCCTTCCATAGTACCTTTCTTTGACGTCACAGGTGAAGGATTCCATCGTTACCCCTGAGTTCTGATATTCGCTATTCCTGTCTTTTTCCTCCGTGTAGAACGTGTAACCGTTGATATCGTATGCCTGATATGTCATCAGGTTGGGCGCAGGGCCCTGTGACAAGAGGAATATGAGTTTTCCTTCTGCGGAAGTCATTGACGGAGGATTATCTAGAAGGTGGCATTTGAACCAACGTGTGAAGGTGGCGTTGTGCTCTTTGATTATTTCGACGTCCGTTCGATGCTGACCACGTTCACTGTACTTCTTCTCAATAAAGTTTTTGTGCTTTTCCAACCAAGGATCGACCACTTGTATGTGTCTTAGCGCTACAAAGTTTGCACTGTCAAAGTCGGCGCGTCGGCCAGAGTCGTCCACTTGTAGTTCCCTCCTGCCTGTTTTGTGACCTGCTCCATCGAGCCTGTCAATGTGCTTATTTTCGGGCAGACCAACATGGTTCTCGACATCTAGAAAATTCGTGCAGAAAGAGATGCACTCTTCGGTGAGATAGCCCTGGACGATGCTTCTATCTGGACTTGCCCTGTTACGAACGTATCCTTTGATGACACCATTCATCCTTTCGAACGGCATCATGCCGTGCAGGAACATCGGCCCGAGCTGGATGATATCATCCACGACATGGATCAGCAAATGCACCATAACGTCGAAGAATGCGGGAGGGAAGTAAATCTCAAGCTCATTTAGTATCACAATGATCTCTTCCTATAGCCTTACGGCTTTCTTCATGCTGATCGACTTTCGAGAGATGACGTCGAAAAAGTTGCATAGGTCCAATAGCGTTTGGCGGACGTGTGGGTCCATTATCCCTCGGAGTGCAACTGGAAGTATCTGCGTCATCAGCACGTGACAGTCATGAGACTTCATCCCGCTGAACTTTTGTTTTGCTGCGTCCACATATCTGCTTATCTTCCCCGAGTAACCGGAAGGAAATATCACTCCGAGAAGGCACTTGATAAACTGTTCGATCTCCTTCTGGCTTAGAGTGAAGCACAAAGGAGGGCAGTAATAGTCATTCTGTTTCGCCTTTTTGCCCTTTCGACGACCTTCCATCTCCTCCTCCTCGGACAGATCATTATCATCGTTAGGGCGTCCTCCGTGGAGATCTTTCCTGATGCCCAATGATCTTAGGTCGTTTCTTGCTTTTGGCCCATCTTTGGTCCTCTCCGGCATGTTGAGAAGGGTGCCAAGCAGACTCTCGCACACGTTCTTCGTGATATGCATGACATCAAGGCTATGAGGTGTTTCGAGGATCTTCCAATATGGCAAGTCCCAGAAAACAGACCTTGTTTTCCATACCTTCAGCAGTGGTGGCGGAGCCTTTTGCTTCTTCCCCGGCGGAGGGCACTCATCCCAGCTTCTCAACAGCATGTCGATTTCTTCGCCGCTCCTCTTACGTGGGGCTCTTCGGATCTCAACGGTACCATCGAACAGCTCTTTGCGGTTTCTCCACGGGTTGTCCCTGCGAAGACACCTTCGATGTCCCGTGAACACTGTTTTTGAAGACCCGGGATCTTTCTCTAGCTGCATATATGTTGTATCGTCCATGCACCTAACGCATGCACAGTGTCCGTGTGCCACCTGGCCTGCGATATATCCGTAACCGAGATAGTCTTGCACCGTCGTGATCAACGCGGCTCTCATAGGGAAGTAATCTTCCGCGACGGTGTCCCATGTGCTGACCCCTACATTCCATATCTTGTGTAGCTCATCTCTCAAGAGCTGCAGATACAGATTGATGTCGTTTCCTGGTTGTTTCGGCCCTTGGATTAGCATGCTCATGTGAATGTACTTCCTCTTCATGCACAACCATGGGGGTAGGTTGTATATCCATACAAACACGGGCCACGTGCTATGTGTGCTGCTCTGGTTGCCAAACGGATTGAGCCCATCGGTGCTCACGCCCAACCTGACGTTTCTTGGATCGTTCCCAAAAGTTGGGTATTCAAAGTCTAACGCTTCCCACTGCTTAGCATCTGAAGGGTGTCTCAGCGTCTTATCTGTCTCTTCGTTTTCCGGCTTATTCCTTTCCGCGTGCCAGCGCATTAACTTTGCTTCCTTAGGATCTGTGAAAAGCCGCTGCAGACGAGGAATGATCGGAAGGTACCATACCACTT
Source organism: Puccinellia tenuiflora (assembly GCA_012064385.1). Taxonomy (NCBI): domain Eukaryota; kingdom Viridiplantae; phylum Streptophyta; class Magnoliopsida; order Poales; family Poaceae; genus Puccinellia; species Puccinellia tenuiflora. The sequence continues at coordinate 511,736 of QRDG01000005.1, forward strand.
TCTGAGGAGCTTTCTTTTTCCCTTTCTTGTATCGAGCAGCGCCGCACACCGGACATGCAGTTGTCTCCGCGTCATTTTCCGGATAAATGAAGCAATCATTGATGCAAATGTGGTATTTGATGTGCGGTAAATCAAAAGGGCACACTGATTTTCTTGGCCTCTTCGATACTACTAGGACACGTGTTCCCCTCAGGAAGACGATCGTGCCAAAATTTCAAGTTATCGTCGAAGCTTACGTCTGTCCATTTGTGTTTTGCCTTCATCTGCAGAGCCATGAGCGTTACTTTCAAGCGGGTATCCTCGGGCCGACATCCCGCATACAACGGAGCATTCGAGTCTATGTCCAGCTGCGCCAACTTAGCCTCTCTAGCAGCGTTACTCGACTTTTTGAGAAGCAATTCTTGAACATGAGGGTCCCGCACGACTGAAGTTAGCAGCGTCGGTGTGCCCGCGTCTTCTCCACCGTTTACATCGACTTCTTCTTCATCATTATGCCCGACATATTCTTCGTCATCATAATCGGGAGGCGCCTCATCATCTTCCTGATCATTTCCCGCCGCGCCCCCACGGACGTCCTCATCATCATCCTCGTAACTGAAGTCATCCATAAAACCTTTCCTGAGCAGATGCTCCTGCAATGTGCCGGAAAAAGGATCGAGCACGGTGCCGAGTTTGCATGTTCGACACGGACACTTTATCCCGGTGTCGTTGTTTTTAACCATCACGGTCGTCGCATATTTCAAATATCTAGCAACAATACTTTCGCTCATCATGATGACCATTGTCGGCTACGCTCTACATATAGAACAAAAGAATTATATTAGAAACAAAATATTTCACGGAAAAATTCGGCATGACCTTTGCTAATTTTTTGCCCCTAGGAGTGCCGGAAAATTCGCCGAAATGGAAATGAATCTACATTTCGGCGAGCACATCGGCAACTCATCATTTTGATCATGGCATACACATATGCAAACACACGCAACCACACACACATCTTCATCCATCACACAATTAATGCAACCAAATTCATCCATCACACATGCATATATATACAACAACCACAAACATATCACAACCCTTCTCATCCATCACATAGAACCACACACATCAAAGCCTTCTCATGCATCCATCACATACACTCACCTTCCAACGAAGACGTCGAAAGAGAGAGCGCCCGGAGGAGGAGGATCGAGCACGAGGTGTGGGAGATGTTTCCTCACATATACATGAAGAAAATAAGTAGATTTATGTGGCAAAATATGTGAAGAGAGAGAAGAAAATGAGGTGGGGAGAGGAAGGGGGCGTGCAGATCTGGAATGAGAGGTGGGGAGGAGGAAGGGAGAGGAAAGAGGAGAAAAGGGGGTGGTGGGGTGGTGGCACAGCCAAAAAGTGCACCCAGGCTTAGCCGTGGCGCACGTAGTGTCTCTGTGCCACCAGTATTTACTAGCCGTGGCGCACGGTAATGCCCTGCGCCATGGCTAAGTGGGGTAAAATTCATGCCAGAAATGGTAAAGGTGGGACCCACGCTTACCCGTGGCGCACAGGGGCACAGCGCGCCACGGCTAAGTGGGGTAAAATTGGCGCCAAAATTGTGCACCGGGTCCCACACTTAGCCGTGGCGCAGTGTATTATGGTGCGCCACGGCTACGCTCCTACCCGTGGCGCACATGTTTCTACCGCGCCACGCCTAAGTGCGCACAGGCCGGCCGGCCAGGGCCCAACTTCGCCGTGGCGCACATCTTAGAGGCCTGCGCCACGGCTAAGTTAGTGTCCGTGGCGCAGCCCGAAGCGGTGTGCCACGCATACTTAGCCATGGCACACCATTATTCAAGTGCGCCACGGATATGTGGCTTACCTATAAGCCTTTTCCTAATAGTGTCAAGTCGGTTCGGGCAAATAAACAGCGGTCAAAGAGTAGTAGTGCAAGCCGGAAATCAGTTCCCCAGCTCGGAGAACAGAAAAAACAATCGTGCCCCCCGCTCAAAGTGTCTTCCAATACCGAGGTGGGGTCGAGCAAACGTGCGGTCGGCATCGATCCTGAGTTTGTTGCATTGTACGGAGAAGCAGCCTCTGCTCGGGGCATGTCTATTGCTCAGTACTTAGACCAAATACAATTCCACGAAGAAATAGTTCCAAAATACATATACCGGCACGGGCATCCTCTCGTCAAACCTGAGTTAGTCAAAGATCTATCAACAAAAATGCGAAGATTGCATAGTTGGTACATGACAAACTCAAAGAAAGGGGGAGATTGGATCTACGTGGGATATAAGAACGAGGATTACGGGCATGGAGCTGGCGTGGTAATGATTGAATTTTCTGAATTATTTCAGTTATACCAACAAGGGGCCCTTGATAAAGCTATCATCAGTGCCTATTGTCTGTAAGTATTATTTCTGTAATTAAGTCTCTAGCTAGCTCACCTCGTTCATTGCATTTATAATCTTACTCATCACTATATTAATTATGCAGAACGAAGATTCTCCAATGCAAAAGAGGACAAATCTATGACATTGAGTTCGTTGACCCAGATTACATTCATGAAGTCCGCCTCCATGATTTTTACGACGATACAGAGAATAACTTGGTAAATGCGTTACGGTTTAACGAAACCAAAAGAGAAATACTATTTCCTTACAACTTCAAGTAAGTGTTACTACACATTCTATTTCGCTTAATTTCTCGATGTTAAGTGTATAATTGATGACTTATGCGTGCGCAGCTTCCACTTTATTCTGCTAATCATTATGCCTTACAAAGGAGTAGTACTTGTCATGGACTCATTACATAAACCCCTTAAGGAATGGGCGGACATGCAGGAATGACTCCAGAGGTAATTTCAATCATATTATGGCACTATATCGGCAACTTTCCGTTCATTTACTGATAGCAAATAATTAATATATAACTCCTTTATTCATTTTCTTTGCCGGGCAGAGCTTGGAAACGATTCACCGCCAGGACTAGGGGTGATTGGGCGAAGTAGCTTACATTTAAACCAATAAATGTAAGTATTACTACCTAGATCCGCGCATCTCTTTGATTCTAGTTCAATACCATTACCATTCTTAATTATTATTTTGATTGAACTCTGTTCCCGTAAAGTGCTTGAGCCAGGGAAGTGGGAATCATTTATGTGGATACTACGTCTGCGAGTTCATTCGTCAGACATACTGTGAGAACGGCAGAATCTTAAAACAACTTGAAGTGCGTATGCAATATTCATAATTTTAGTTTATTGCCATCAATTGTGTTTACTTTCATTCATATATATTGACCCTTTTTAATTAGATCGAACGGTTGCGAGAAGGCCTTCTACCACAGGATCGCGTACGAGCAATTCAAGAGGAATTTGCCGGATTCTTAGATGCAGAGGTCCTATATCCGAAAGGAGAATACTACTATAAGCTAGGTTGAAATTAAATAATGAGTGTAAAAGAGATATATATATATAAAAATGAAACTCGTGTGTACTACATGTACCGTTTGTAATATGTTCGACCAAGCACGACGAATGAGATGTGTGTAATATATTCGTGACGATATGTGTAATAGTGGTTCACCATATTTCACTAGTAGTGGCATTTTTGTAGTTCTAAAAAATATTTAATTTAAGTTTTTTAAACATGCATGCATTTGACATAATCAAATAGGTCTTATTTTTCTGAATATTTTGGTATTTTATTCATATTTTTATGAATTACAGAATAAGCATTATTGATTTTACAAATTTAAACAATTTTCTGAAATTTCTAAAAAAGTGAAAAAATCTGACGGGACAATACGAACCGGGACCAAAGCCCTCCGCCCCTGCTGCCTGTGCCCCCCCCCCCCCCACCCCCCTCCCCATTCGTCCCAGTTGGTGTCCCAACCGGGACTAGCATTCGTCCCGATTTGCTAGTCCCGGTTGGGGAACCGGGACGAATGGGCCAAACCAACCGGGACTATAGGGGTGTTTTCCACTAGTGGGAGCACATTGTATGGCAGGAAGCTGCACGCCAGGTATGATGATTTGATGAATACCATGTGTATTGTATGCAGTCAGTATAGCGACTTCTTAGTACTGCCAACACTGAAATTCAAAAATCGAAATCTGTCGTGCTCAGCAAGAGAAGATTTCGCCCTGGCTATCACGCAATTGCTGCACCGCAAATGTCCGAGAAGCTGCTTCTCCACAAGGTAGAACAATACAGAATCGGAGCCATCTTCTAAATATCGCTTAATTTACATGCTAATTTGGCCACTGAATCTTCCTTTCATAATAGAGGCTATTGATATTATGCTATTTTTCCATATCAAATCGTAGGTTTATAAAAATAGACATCCAGGTGACCAGGCCATTGGCGACACGGTAACATGAAACCAAAAAAGGTGCCCTGTCAAAGCGAACACCATGACAAGTGCAATCAAGTTTTGCAATAAAACCCACTAAGACTATCGTGTAGGATATTTGTGTAGCTACCATTTCACCGTGCAGGTGCCTCCAAATGATAATGTAGTAATTTCATTGTAAGCTAAAAGACATGGGCATGCCCTCTCAGATATGTCGTGTTGTGTTCTATTTAAGTTAGGGGTCGTGAAATATTTGCGTATGCGTCGTGTTAGTATTCCGTTTGTCGAAAATCCTTAGTTACTTTACCGTGTGAGTCTATGTCAAAGCATGGGCTCTATGACCTGGACCATACCTTTGTTCTGATTGTTAACAGATTGATCGCTTTGGTTTTCATAACCGCAGTGATGTGCTAAACTCTAGATTGTTGTGGATTGTTGTGCTTAAGCAGCTGGCGGAGGAGAAGGTCAAGTACATTGTTTTTTACGTGAAAGGTCAAATATATTGAGTTATCGGAGGCGAGCCCTATCAACATCAGGCGTGCTCGACATCAAACTTGAGACTGCCTCTCTGGATGTGAATTCGACAATTGCAAAGTTTACTTGTGGTTGTTGTGTAGTCGATAGTCCTGTTTGATTGATCGATAAGATCCATTCAAGACGATGTTATTTATGTTCTTTTTGCAGTATAGTAGAAACTGGATGGCCTGCATTTTATCATTTGTACCAAATAGTGATTTGTACTATGCGTTAAGTTTCTGGAGGCTGGGACAGGATATGGAGATAAGAGGTGATGCTGATCAAATTTGGAAGAATATGAGCCCGTGATAATTTTGTCCAGATAGTTAGACGGGCAACTGAAGTTTTTAAAGTTAAATCCTTTGGTTCTTTCGCTGAGCTATGTATGATAATTTTGTTTACTTTGTCACCATTTTTCATGAAATCCAGGTTTAGCTTGTTTAACTCTTGGTCTGTCTAACGCTCAGCTGATTAAGTATTCTCAGTCAGATGACATTAGAAGCGTAGACGTACGTGGTTATTACGAGTCGTCAAAATCTGATACCCGGCGCGGTTCCTGATTGTTTAGCATTTGTTCCAGACGACAAAAGGTGTACATGCACTAGCTAGGCCGGCCGGACTTACGAAGAGAGAGAGATAAAGTGTCAGACCACTGTACCATTCATTACGTTCCATTTTTTTATCCTTTGCATGCTGCTGCCCATACGGTTCGTTCAAATTGTAATCCACTGCCAACTTAAAGGAAACCTATTTGCAATGGAAAATATCACATTTTCAATCCTACTTGTAACTCAAAAAAGAAAATCTGTGCACCAATTAAAATTGAAATAAACTAAGTTTCAATTCCAATTGCAACTGAAAAATCTCAGTTGGCACTCTAATTATAATTAAAAAGATATCTCGGTTGCAACCACTGTTGTAACTAAAAAAATATCTCAGTTGCAACTCCACATGTAACTGGAAAGAAAATCTCAGTTGCAACCATACTTGCAACTGAGATCTGCAACTGAAAAAATATCTCAGTTACAACTCCACGTGTAACTGGAAAAAATTCTCAGTTGCAATCATACTTGCAACTGAAAAAATTCTCAGTTGCAACCACACTTGCAACTGAGATTTGCAACTTAAAAAATATCTCGGTTGCAACCACAGTTGTAACTGAAAAAAATATCTCAGTTGCAACTCCACATGTAACTGGAAAAAAATCTCAGTTGAAACCACACTTGCAACTGAGATTTGCAACTGAAAAAATTCTCAGTTACAACCACACTTACAACTGAGATTTGTAACTGAAAAAATATCTCAGTTGCAACTCCACATGTAACTGAAAAAAAAATCTCAGTTGCAACCATACTTGCAACTGAAAAAATTCTT
>QRDG01000006.1:0-126982 GCA_012064385.1 Puccinellia tenuiflora
TTGTTGAGTTTACCTTTCACTTTCAGGTTTCCTGTCAGGCATCTTTGGACTTGCAGAAAAATCATTATCTGCAAGATCTGAACAAATGATTATCTATAGTCGACTGAGGAATTGCAGTAAGAGAAATACTAATATACAAGTAATGTTTCTAAACAGTCAATGTAGAGCGAAGATGTTTTGCAAGTGTGACGTACCTTGAGAGGACAGAGTAGCTAGACAAACATCAGAAATCCCAAGATTCTTTAGTGACATGGAATCCTCAAATCTTTAGTGCAGTCAAGAAATAACTCAATACTTTATGTCTCCCTTACACAAACCACTTAAGGAAATACAAATGAATGTTGAACAGTGTGATTAAGTAGAGTGCATCTTATGGTATCAGAATCATTTGCACCCAACTTAGACAAAGCTATCTCTCTACATATTTGGTTTGAACTCCTAGATGCACAAATCCAACTGTGATGCAAACCCTTACAACTAGGCACAGATAGATGTCTACCATTTATAGAGTCTAAGCATCTCAAACTGCAGTATCTATCTGCCTATTCGACGAGTTCAATCATGCATATTTCACACCCAACGCACTATGTTTCTTGTGCAAAAATATGATTATAATGGAGGATACAGGGCATCGGCGTCGTCCTCGAAGCGCTCCCAACCAGACCTCAGCGCCGAGCTCGATCCTACAAGGCGCTCATTCCTGGGGACCTCAAGCTCCCCCGTGTCCCCATCTTCCTCCTCCGCATCCACCTCTACACCAACAAGACGAAACCCCCTTGTCCTCAGCCAAACGAGACGAAGAACACTGTGTGGCTAGCTCGCACATACGAAACGACAGGAGCTAGCTAGCTCTGGACTAGGCCGGCAAAACGCACTTACCGGGGGCGACGTAGCCGTAGGAGACGAGGCGGAACTCGACGGCGTCGGCGTGGCGGGAGACGATGTTGAGGGCCTCGCGGCAGTGGCCGAGGAGCTCCTCGACGGAGACGGTGCCGAAGGCCATGGACTCGAGGCGCGCCAGGTCGGCGCCCGCCGCCTCCACCCGGCGGTCCAGCCCCTGCAGGAACGCGGTCGTCGCCGAGTCTGCGGGCAACACGGTTAAGCGGGAGGTGGAGGGAGGGAGTGAGCCCTGGAGGAGGAGACGGGGAAAGGGGAGGTAGATTACCGAGGGGGATGGGGCGGCGGGTGAGGGCGTCGGAGAGCGCGCGGGAGGAGGAATCGGCGTGGGAGAGCACGTCGGAGAGGGACCCGCACAGCGCGGAGATCGACGCCTCCATGTCGCGGCGCATCGCGGGCGGCGGCGGCGGCGGCGAGTCGCCGGAGTCTGAGGAGTGGGGAATTGCTTGCTTGGGAAATGATTTCGAAATTTCGGGCGGAGGTGGGCGGGCTAATTGCCGGCTTTCCTGCCAGGTGGGCCCCAAACTCGCCGACGGACCCACGAAGGATGTAAAGGGCCGGCTTGCTAATACTGGGCCGATATGCATGCCCAATATCTGAGTTGAAGGAAATCTTAAAAACTTTTTTTTTTGTCTCAGATACAGGAAATACTATAGTTATAGAATCCTCAAAACAAGAAAGTATATATATATATATTATATAGTGTGAATATGAATCGCACCCTCCTCCGATCTTTTTTTTTACTCTGCACATTAGGTTTGTTTCAAGTCGAAAAGTTCTAAGTATGACCAAGTTTATGTACTAGAAAATGCCAATATTTATATTATCAAACTGATACAATATAGAAATATATTTCATGATGGATTGAATGATATCGATTTAGTATTGCCGAATGTTGATATTTTTCCTATAGACTTATCAAACTTTAGAAAGTTTGAATTAAAACACCAAGAATTAGAAAAGGTATACGGACTGAGATCCCGTGCCCCTCTGAAGGCAAGGCACGGGCTGCCTCGACCCTACGCATCCAGCGTCCAGCTCAATCCAACGGTCAGCAGTGGTGAACGCGAAATAGACTGATTCTTTCCTCTGTTCCTCACGCGCGCAAGGCAAAGGAAGACGAAGCGTCGACACCGGCCCGAGAGAACGGTGCCGGCAAACCCTCCGCCCCCACTTGTATGGGCTCCTGATCCCGCTCGTGCCCCACGGATCCTACTCCCCGCACTGCATCGATGGGGTCCTCCGGCCCATTGTGACGGCGCCCTCTGCCCCCTCTTGTACGGGCTCCTGCTCCCGCTCATGCCCCACGGATCCTACTCCCCGCACTGCATCGACGGGGTCCTCCGACCCATTGTGACGGTGCCCTCCGTCCCGCAGCGACGACGCCCTGCGACCACTCCTTCAGGTTAGCCTTACGACGACTTCGTTTGCACGCCCTGCGACCACTTTGTCCTGTTGTTGCAAAATTGATATGTCTAGAACAGGTTACAGGGGACTTACAGTTTGATTGCATCTTGTCATCGGAGTACACCTACAATTTTCCCTATGCATATGAATTGTTCTTTACCTCGGGGCTTGTGTAGTTCGGGGGGGGGGGGGGGGGGGGGGGGGCACACACAATCCAAGAAAAATCCAGCTAAACTATTTGGCCCACTTGTCCCCAAAATCAGTAGTTTTCACTTAATTTTTACATGAATGGTATAACATCTGGTACTTTAGATGAGTCTAACCTGAACTTGCACTTTAGCTGTTGTATGCAATGAATTTTACATGAATTGGACGACACCCAACATTGCCAAGATCACCTAGTATTTTGTCTAGGATTTTTCATGAATTTCACTACAATTTCCATCACAGATTCAAATCAACATAAACCAAACTTTGCAACAACATTTAAATTGAACTCCTTGGTTCACAACATAGTCCCGTACATTCAAATGCAACAGAACAAATGACAAAATGAGTGGCGGAGCTTGGCAGAAATTGAGGGGGGTCGAAACAACAAAATGTCAGTCTGGGGGCAAAACACTAAATTTTATCTCAAATAAACACTCTCCAAATAAAATCTTTCAGAGTTTGATCCGTCTATGTAAGCAATCAGGTCGGTACAATCAGCACGCCATGTAAGCAAAATTTATGTCCCAAAACACAAAACGTCGATCATGGATTCAAAAGTCGTCAACCAATGGCACAAATCACATTGCTAACAAGAACATGATTTGCAGACGGACACGACATTTCAAAGCAGATCCTGCCAGCAGGCATCAGAACGTTGGGAGGATGCAACACAAAACATACTACATTGTACATGTCTTCTCAAACAGTCATAACCAGCTTCAGTTACATGTCACAATAACAGCCTAATCTAACCCCTGCAGCTGGCGGCAGCAGCAGAGGCGAGCTACAGAATCGACCTCCGAGTCTGATCGATGGCAGCGAGCATACAGAAAGAAAGAAAAGGTTGGTAACCTAAGCTGATCAGCAGTGCAGTAATCTACTAGTAGTATCTGTCTTTCTTCCTCTTTCAACTTCTTCTTCTTCTATCGTGTTCCCTGTTACTGGCCACGGCGATGGTGATGGGTGGAGAAGCAAAACTCGATTGGGAGGTCGGTCAGTAGGAGGGTGTGGCCAGGGCCAGCTCGGTGCCGCCGGCGTAGAGCGTCATCGTCGTCGTGTTCGTCACTTCCGGCAGACCGGCGGTGGCACCGCACGGAAGCGGCAGCGGCGACGGCGCGTCCTGCTCCTGCGCCATGTGCCGGAGCTGCGAGTCGGGGCCGGGGCCAGGCTGCGCTGACTCCTCGAGGCCGACGTGCCTGGGACTGCTGCAGGCGGCCGGTGGCGGCGGCGGTGGTGGCTGGACCGGCGAGTCCGGGGCGGGCAGGAGAAGGACGACGTTGGTGGAGGAGGCGGACGGCGGCGTGGGCGGGAGCTCGAGCTCGAGGCCGCCGTCCATCGCGTGCTCGTCGTCGTCCATGCCCGCTCCCGGGGTCACCGGCGACTCTGGCGCCGCCGTCGCCGCGGCGTCCGGCCACTGGAACGCTCCCTGCGGCTTGCAGATCCGCACGCTGCCCTTCCTCGACGTCCTCTTCCCCCCAGGGCTGGTGGTGGTGCCATCGCCCGCACCAACAACGGCCAGGGCAGCAGCGGCGGCGGCATTGGCCGGTGCCTCGCGGCCGCCGTTGCTCTCTTGCTTCTCGGCTTCGGGACACTCCTTGGCGCACAGCTGAAGATGATGCTCTGGTTCCATCAGTTGCAGCTGCAGCTCCTGCTCTCCATCGTTCAGATACAGCAGGTCGTCCTGTTCAGACATACAGGGCAATGCAACCAAGGTTCATCTTTGCATCAGATAATTGCTAAATTTAATCCTAAAATCTAATGCTAAAATGTAACCAGGCACAGGTTTTGATGACAAGAAATCAGAGAGCTATTCATCATGCAACTGGTGCAGTTGATGACTGGCGATCCAGTTAAGTGTACCTTGAGAGACAGGAAAGAAGTGGATAGTGCAGCCATCTGCTCCTCCAGCATGGCGTTCTTCTCAACCACAGCCTCATACTTCTCCTGCAAAGCAGATTCAGAGTCCAAAGCATATGAATAATTCTGCATGAATGAATGCAGCAACCTGGTATGCTGTAAAATGACAGCAGGAGATTGGTAAGTTTGGTTCAAATTCAGGTTTGTACCTTGAGGAACAAAACCTCCTCCTCCAGCCTGTCATTTGCCACTGCCGCGCTGGCGTACTTCTCCTGAAAACAAATCCAGAGCAATGGCCTCAGATCAAACATCAAGTGGGAAAACGGTTCAAACAGGAAGAATAATTTTGATTATTCAGATTTTAACATGGCAGACATTGAGCTAGATAAGTAGGTAATTATGATGAATTTAAGCTGAGATAGAGTTGCCACAATTTGTGTGGTGTAGGTGTACCTCCAAGGACAGAACTTGCTTCTCCAGATTGTCATTGGCCTTCACCATACAGCCATACTTGTCCTGCAAATAAGATCATGAATTCAAGATCAGCTATCTACCTGTATTAAAATTTTAAATATAGTGTTATGTGCAGTATATCTGCAGATCAACAATGGAAATAAAAAGGTGCTTTGCCTAAACATCCACCTTAATCTCAGTGTAGAACATGTGAGAAGCAAAGCTGAGAAAGGTTAGTATGCTGCAAGTGTCAGCAATGCCTTCGCAGAGGTGACAAATCAAGAGCTACAAATGTACCATGCATTGGAAATGAAAACCTACTTTTGCAACTCACAAAACCAAAACTAGGACTTGTCATTTCAAAGCAACTCAAATGTGAAAGTTCTTTCTTTGACTAAGACTCCAGATGTGCCATGCATTGTAAATGAAAACCTGCCCCCTGTATCTTACAATTTTCTGCTGCAATACGGCAATGCGCCAATGCACCTCACAAAACCCAAAACCAAGACTTTCCATTTCAAAGCAACTCAAATGTGAAAGTTCTTTCTTTAATTGAAACTCCAACACCAAAGTTTTCACAGAAAAAAGAACTAGAAATGTGCCTTTTCTCATAATTTTCACAACAAATAAATATACATGATGCAAAACAAAGATATGCATATCTCAGTCAGGTGAGTGTGATCACCTGATAAAGCTCATGAGAAATGTAGGCTTTGACTTCCTCAGATTTGACTTCATTGCTCAATGTGCCTGGATGTGCCTTCATGAGCTGCTCCATGTGCCTTCATACACAAATTCAGAGAAATAAAGTTCAGCGTTAACTCAATACTAGCATTGCTCCCTGTCCAGCAATGCTACTTACTGTATGTAAATATCCTAATTAACCATATACCAGTATCAGGAATCCAGCACCAATAATCAATTTTAGCACAAGCATTGCTGCAATTGTACTCACTACATGCAAGAATCTGGATATGCAAAAATCCTAACCATATAATAGTACGAGGAATTCATCAACAATATCAATGTTAGCACAAGCATTGCTGCTCACTTAGATGCAAGAATCTAGACATTGCAGTGCCAAAGTGACCCAAAAAAGGCAAGAAAAGGAAGAAATTGCAAGATTTGGCAGGTGATGAAGGGCAAAATGAGACCTTTTTACGTGCAAAGAATCCCAGTGACAAACTGACAATAGTATCAGCAAGTCAGCACAAATAATCAACTTTAGCATTGCAGAGTGCTAAATTGACACCAAAAATGCAAGAAAGGGAAGAAACTGCAGGAGAAGAAGCATTGCTGCTTACTCTATAAGAACAGTATAGTATCAGTAATTCAGGACAAACAAACAATTTAGAAAAATTATAGTACTATCAGGAATTGCAGTGCTAAAATGACACAAAAAAATGCAAGAAAGGGTAGAAATTGCGGGAGGAGAAGGAGAAAAAGGAGACCTTTTCACACCGGCGAGCTCGGTGGCGAGCTCCTCCACCTGCCTCTTCATCTCCAGCGCGCACGCGTCAGCCGACACGGGGTCTCCGAGCTTCCACCCGGGAGGCGGCACCCAGTACGGGTCCGCGACGCCGGCCTCCCGCCGCTGGGCCGCGAGCCCGGCCGGCTCGAGCCAGTACTCCATGGCGCCGTCTGCGTCGTGGCGGCGGCGGAGGCGCTGGGCGCCGTCGGGGGTGACCTTGTCCTTGGTGTGCTTGAGGAGGTGGTCGAGGAGGCCCGTGTCGCCGATGCTCTTGCGCGCCTCCTCCCGCAGCTGGCGTCGCAGGACGGGCTTGCCGCCTCCGCGGGCGGCCAGGGAGCTCATGACGGCGAGCAGCGACGCCTCGGCCGCGTCGTACCGCTTCGCCGTCCACCGGTCCACCATCGCGCGCCGCGCGCCGCCGCCGCCGCCGGGCTCCTCGACCTTGACGATCCTGTTGTCGGGAGCGGGCTTCGTCTTCGTCTCCATCTTCCGCCGCGCGCGGCCGGGTTCCTCGACCTTGACGAGCATGTTGCCGGGAGCGGGCTTCGTCTTCGTCTCCGTCTTCCGCCGGGTGCTCATCTTCCTCTCCGCCTTGCGCTCGTCTGGACCGCTCTCATCCACCTCATCAACGTCCTCACGCCGGCTGCTGCTCTTCCTCTCCTTCTTGACCACCACCGCCTTGCGCTCGACTTCGCCGCTCTCCTCCTCCTCCACATCCTTCTTCGGCTGAACCCTTCTGGGACGCTTGGCGACGGCACCGCGCGTTCCACCTCCTCCCTTGCGCTTCGTCTTCCCCTCCGCCCTGCTCCTGGCAACCTCGCGCTCCACGTCCTGCTTGCTCTCCGCCGCCGCGGTGGCCGCGTACACCTGCGCCACCGACCTGTCGGCCACGACGGCGCGCGGCGACACGACGGGTTCGGCCTTGGGAGCGGGCGGCTTCCTCTCGCGCCGGGCCCTCTTCTTGGGACGGCCGAGGGAGAAGCGGCCGGGCCTCCTCCTCCGCTTCTTCTTCTGCTGCTGCTCCCCCGTCTTGACGGCAACCGCCGCCTCCTCGTCGACCTCCGGCTTGGGCTCGGGTTTGTCGTCCGTCGGCTTGACGCTGCTGGAGCTCTCGTCGTCGGCCTGCGCGGCCGCGGTGTGGGTGGCGGCGGCGGCCAGCAGTAGGGGCGTGGCGCGTCGCGCGGCGCGGTGGACGAAGCGGACGCGCTTCCGGACGCCCCAACTGACGCCGGTGCCCTGCAGCGCGAGGAGGCAGAGGTGGGCGCCGCTCGAAGGCGGGGACGGTGGCATCGGCGCTGCTGGAGAAGGCGGAGACAGCTCCAGCACGGTCGGTGGCTCTGGCTTTGGGGAAGGAGGAGCGGGCGCCGCGGCAGGTGGCTCTGGCTTCGGGGAAGGAGGAGCGGGCGCCGGGTCGGGCTCGTCCTTGAGGATGTGGTGCTTGGAGAAGTCGTAGAGGCGCGGCGGGGAGGCCCAGTAGGCGTCGTCGTCGTCGTCCGGTCGTCGGCAGAAGCGGTCGTCGGCTATGGCGCGGCGGCGCAGCACGGCGCGGATGGTGGCGGCGGCGCTCATGGCGTGCTCACTTGCTCGACTCGACTCGCGGACGGGGAGGGGAATGGAGGCGAGCAGAGGGAGAGCAAGATTGCGTTGCAAGAAAGGGGAGAGTCCGGCTGGGGAATAAGAAGAAGACAAGATGAGGCGGAGGCGATGACCGGTGCTGCTGCGGGAGGGGTGGCAGAGGCCGGTCCGGTCAGAGAAGAAGGGGTGGTGGTTGGTGCGTGGCAGCTTTGGTTTGGTTTGCTTTGCAGGAGCAGGAGGAGCTCGATGGGTGGCCATGGACGCCAGGTGCGTGATTCGTATTGGTCTGAAGAACAAAGCTGGAAAAGGAAATCGTCTCGGATCAAGGGAAAGCAGAGCAGAGAGAGAGAAGAGAGCCAGAGAGGTGTGTGTGTGTATTCCCGCCAAAAACGCAATACAAAACGACAGAAGAGGTGGGTATCTATCTACTCTTGGTTAATCATTACTAGTATCAGATCATCAAATGAACAGAGTATCAGTATCTAGCATCTGTTTTACTCTTCTTTTCTTCAGATAGTATAATGATTTGCTTGTTTCTCTAGCATTGGCTAATAATCACTATGAATTCAGATGAAGACCCAAGAAAGTACAACAGGGCATCATCACACAGCAGTGGCAAAATGATACGCCTGACCGGCCATCAAACCGTCCAAAGTAGGGAGAAGAAAAAGAGTCGCCACTTTCTCCTCTCTTCCCCATCTGGCCCTGGTCCGGTCAAAGCGCCAGCCCTCCCGCCCAAAAGCAACCAGCAAAACGACGAGCCACAGTCTCATCTTCACACTTGTTAACGTTCAAAATAACGCAAGTCCATGTAGCATGAAGAAAAATATTTAACCATCGTTTCTCCATTCCCTTTTTCCATTAAACAGGCAACCAGTCAAGTGTTATAGCAACAAATCCTGTGAATTACAGACACAGGCTCAAAAAGTTACAGACCGCCCTCCTCCACACCACACGCGCTCTCCAGAACCCTCTGCTGCTGCAAAAGCTGCTGAGGCGTTGGATGCCTCCTACAAGGCTCTCCTGGCTCCCATCCATGTCATGGACCTTCTGGCCGTGGAGGCCTGGAGGGTAGTACTAGTACCACACATGAACAGACCGTGGAACTGGAGCAGCCTTCTACTACCCTGGAACCAGCAAAGGTGGCAGTGCAGAAGCACTGGCCCTCACGACTCCAGGGGATACCGCTACAAGGCGTTGGAGGAGCTCACACAGTCGTGTGTGCAATGTACTCGCCGTTGTTGTAGCTGAGGCGCCGGAGCGAGGCAGAGTTCAATGAAGGGACAAGGACGGCGCCAGGGACTCCGAGGGCCTCGCACCACCCTTCGGGCGAAGGCGTCTTGGACGACTGGGAGGGGTTCCCGCCCACGGAGGCCAGGGCGGCGTTCAGGCCCATGGACGAGGCCTCTGTCCCGATCCTGCAACAGCAGCCAACACAGAACCGAGATCCCTCTCTTGTTAGCGTGCGGGGAGGTTTGGAAACAAGGTTGGTAGCAGAGGGAAGAAGGGAGTGCTCACGTCACATCGAAGCGGTCCGCGTCCGCGCTCATCGCGGCGCAAACGCCGGAGACGACCCACGGCGGGACGACCACGTCCTTTATTTCCATGCTGTAGCACATGTTGCCCCCCGGAGGTGCAGCAAGCGCCGATCCGGATTGTTCTTCCGCGTCAAGGCCGCTGGAAGAGGCCGGGCCGGTGTCGGCTTTCCTCATCTCCCTGCATATGACCTGCACAAGCATGTGTTCATGGAGGGTATCAGATTTTTCATCCAGGCAATTGCACCTACACAAGTACTAGTAGCCCACGTAACTTCCCCGTTGAGAGAAAATGTTAAGAACAAAACATGGTGTAGCTGGTTCAGACTAAAGCAAGGAACATGGTCCTCTAGATGAAGTGTTTCGCAACTTATTAACAGAGAATCAGGCCAACAAGATAAATCAATGCTAATAGTTACTACTGGTAATCCACGTGGTTAATGACTGGACGCAAATATGAGTATGCAGATCATTTGGCTGCCTAAGGTAGCAGGGTGAAAATACAAACTCTACGGAAATGAAATCACCTCTGGAATATGGAGGCACCCATTTTGGAATGGCGCCGGTGAATATAACACTGGGACATCTGTGGCAGATAATGAATTCAGAAACGACCTGGAAAATCACAAAAAATAGTTTGGTTATATAACATGAAAGTATGGGAGGGGTTAAAAAAACAAATTGGTTGAGATTAAGCACCCTACTTGTAGTTCAACAGGACATCATATAAACCATGAACGCTCTTATTGCCAGTAAATGAAAGGAGCGACTGGGTGGTGTTGTCCACCTCAGATAGAGCATCTATGTGAAGTGTCTGCAAGTTCAATAAAAGCCTCTCCATCAGTCAGAACATGCAGCCTGACTAAAGCAAACAAAGGAAAGGTCGAAGAAGCACGGAACCTGGCCCAGGTTGAATGTTTGAATTTTTGAAAACTCAATTAGATCATCCTCAGTAGCCTCCTCCACTTCAGTATTGCAGAGAGGCATGGAAAATCGGACACCCTGCACCAATGCAGCCATATGGTCACACAATCATGATCCTACATGACAAAATTGACTTCAACCACCAAAAGGATGTTGCTTTCAGTAAAATGGAGAACCAGAAGTAGAGCATTGGTTAAATCACAAAAATATGAATGCTTTATTCACATGTTCACATGTGGAACTAGTATTAAGTTGCAAGTCCTCAAAAAATGAAAAAAAAAATGAAGAAATTCGGAATAGCCTTGCCAACCTAACTTGATTAAAGTACCGGTTACAAATTAAAATCAGTAGTATAACGATATAATGGTTGGTCTGCAACAGAATATGTCATTGTAATATGTAGGCACAGTTTTCAAAGAAATGTGGAAACAATAGTGAGGTAGGAAAAATTAAAAGAAGAACTCACATGTTTTCTTAGTAGGGACCGTATGCCACGGGTAGATTGTGATAAGTAGGCATTACATGACTGCTTCTCCAAACAGTTTCCGCGGATAAATAGAGCAACAAATTGTGCCGTATAAACTGGAACAAAAAAAATGATGTTCAGTACAATGAAAGGAGGGTTAGTCATGGAGTAGCAGTCTAGTAGACCTGAAACAATATCTCCAAGAAATATGAAATGGGACTGCATATGAAGGTGACCTTGAGACAAATGCGGCATTAGGTTTTCAGATTTCTCAGACTTGCTAGAAAAAACTAAGTGCAAGGTAGACAAAAATACATACTCCCTCCGTACCAAATTAAGTGATGCGGAGGGAGAGCTAAACTAGCACAAATTTGTATACAAATGGCAGCAATGAAATTGGAACAGAGGGAGTATTATATAATGTTGAAAATGCATCTCCCATTGATAAATATAGTTTTGCACAAACTGTCATGAGATATTTTTTTTATATAAAATACACCAATATTGTGCATGTACAAATGAAAACGGTATTCCCATATAAATGACTTGTTAAATAATTAAGGATCATTGAAGTCCGCAGAGCAAGAAAATACCATAAAAGATATTCAGCATATTGTTCCGGAGCATGTAGTACAGATTCTGAAACGAATCTTCCCAGTCCTGATACCGTTTGTGAAGGAACTCTTTTTCTACATGCCAGAAGGGGAAAAGAGTAAAGAGATACATCCACATAGATACAGGGAGAAATCATCTTAAAAGTAAACGATAATTCAGGTTTAGTGATTACCTCCTCGTGCAGTTGACGAGAGCATAAATGATACGATGGAAGCAGGTAACACTGATTGTGGATATACCCATGACTGGAGTGCTCTCGAGAACAAGAGTTCCTTTTTGCTCTCAGGCCTTGTGCGGCATGAATTTTGAGACCTACCACGGTAACTCTGAGCAATGGGTCCAGCAATGCTGCCCTTAAATAAGTTTGCACTTAAATTGTGACACCTGTTACAAGCCAGAGTTATTATTATACTTGGGGTCATTGAGGCAACAAAGACAGTAGAATTCAACTTGCAAGTAATTCTGAATTTTTTCACTAGTGGCTTTTTGAATGTTGTAACCATGGGTTTAAGGTGTCCAGCCTTGGACGCTTAGGTGACAAGGCGCCCTGGCACCGCCCTGCAATTATGCCCACTTTAGGCGCTTAGGTGTCAGAGTGGTTGGAGTTTGCCATAGGACGCCTTACCACCTTAAAAACCATGGTTGTAACTACATAATATCAGTTGGAGCACTGGCCCATACAGACACCAATAAATTGAAATGTGTCAAAATTTTCTTGCAGGTGCAGTAAAGATTCTTAGGAGACTAATATGCACATGAACATTTTCATATCTAATTTACAGATTACTGAGCGCCAATAAAGATATGTCACGGGTTCAGCAAAGAGACACATGAAGTTCATTTGGGGAGCGTGCATTTTTTAGACCAAAGAAGTTTGCAAGATAAGAAATAAATACGAGAAGCTAGTGCCCACCCACCACTTCACAGAAGATGATGAAACAAACTGCAGAGTAGTCTTCAAGGTGAGGTCCAGAGGAGCTCTTTTTCCTGGTATTGTGATCTTCGAAGGGCACGCCTCAGAAGACTTCAAGTGAGCATCACCAACTTGTATGTTAGAGGGGTTGAAAGCTGTAGCAGCATCACGAGCTCCAAACCCTTTCATCACTTTTTCCTATCACAAGGCATGAGACAGATTAGCGCAAAAGGTAATATACATATACTGTAGTGCAATAGGCAGATGCTCCTTACCATGTCAAATCTGTTAGATCCATCCTGCTTCTCATCACCAATGTGAAGCTCGGATACACTCCGTAGAGCATTCTCACTGCATTTCTCAGCTTTCCTAAAGCCTGGCTTTGCTGCCTCCGCAAGTGATGGAACAGAAGAGTCCAACTTAGCAGAGACGCCATGGCTTGCGGAAAAAACAATCCACATAAGAGCATGAACATGATATCAAATAAGATACGCCGCCTCTAGTCAAATAATTACCGTGGGAATGAAGATGATACAGATTGTGAAGTCACTACAGAATCAGCAGACTTGGGGGCCTTCTCATTATTTAGTAAAGCATCCTGCTTTCAAGATATTGCAGTTGAAAGAAAATTAATACTCCAACATGATGTTGTCAAAGACTGCAGAGCAATGAGCACCATTAAGCCCAAAATAAATGGGTAGTGTCTCAGATGTCTAACCTTACAATTTTCCTTTCCAACGTTTCTGGATTTCTTAACTTGGAACACCTCTGTGACACGAGTGTTGATATATTTGGATATCTTTTGCTGTTCTGGGTTCCGAAGCCCATTGCTTGACCTAGACCCACAAGATAAGTATCAAACTCCTTATCAAAGCACAAGAAGAACATCAGTATGGATAATTACAGAAGAATCACCTATCAAGTGCCGCAGAAGCAAATAACTGATCATTAGCAATCTTTTCAGATGTGCGTCGCTTCAACTGCTCTCCCTGCAGGAAATAATCATTTGAATAACTTTCAGTGTCCATCTACAACAGGATGTTAGCACATCCTACTGTACTGTGCTAACAATTTCAGTGTTGTGCCTATGTATTGTGGAGACATGGCATCGCCAGGGGACATGCTTACAGTTACAGTAGGATGTGCTAACAATTTCAGTGTTGTGCCTATGTATTGTGGAGACATGGCATCGCCAGGGGACATGCTTACAGTTACAGTAGGATGTGCTAACAATTTCAGTGTTGTGCCTATGTATTGTGGAGACATGGCATCGCCAGGGGACATGCTTAGAGTAGGATGTGCTAACAATTTCAGTGTTGTGCCTATGTATTGTGGAGACATGGCATCGCCAGGGGACATGCTTAGAGTAGGATGTACTAACAATTTCAGCATGTGCCTACGTATTGTGGAGACATAGCAGGGCAAGGGAACATGCTTACAACAGGATGTGCGTATGGTTCTCCAGAATCCATTAGAAGATAAACTGAAACTGTGGTTGATTTGCAGCCTCTTTATCTAGATTACAAATGTGGTTGTACATTAAAGGCTTGTTTCGAACCAGTTCAGTGTCGTACGATAAAGCTAGTGCTACATCCGGTTGCATCATTGGAAAACCTCAGCAGGTCACATAAGCATTCTGTCAGATGTAGCATTTGCAGCAAATTTCACTTGGCAGATTACAGTGTCATGGTACGTTACGGTCTTATCTAGGACCAGTTCAGTGTCGTATGATGAAGCTAGTACTACATCCGGTAGCACCATTGGAAGAACCTCACGGCAGCATAGAAATTTCACATAGCATTTCGTCCATAGTAGTGGGCATTTGCAGCGACAACAAAACAAGCAATGATGGACTGGGAGATACAGATCGAGCGGAACATTACCCGCAGCTCGGAGGGGGTCTTCCTCTTCATCCTGGGGACCTCCGCGGGCCTCCCGATCAGCGCGCCACCGCTCACGGCAGATTCGACGGCAGCCTGCGCCATTACAGCATCCGAGTCCACTCTCTACCTCCTCCGCGGCGCCCCTGCCTCCAGCCGCCTCGCCCGCCAACCCTTTTCACTCCATCGGCCTACGATCAGAGAGCGACATAAAACATGTAACCACGGTTATTTCCTTCGCCTCGTTAGAACCTAGTATTATCTCTCTCTAAAAGAGGCATACACGCCCATCAGAAGGGGCTCCTATGAAAATATGCTAGGCTTTGGTGGTATGAATAAACAGGCGCGGGGACGGGCTGGATCTGATCGGCGAACTCCGGGAATAGCCCCCCGGAACCAACTCACGCGACAGATCGAGTCGGGCTGTGGCGGGTGCAGGGGCTCGGAAGGGACGGCCGATGGCGCGTGCCCGCGTCGGGCGGTTGACCTGTCGCGGCGCCGATCTGGGAGCCAGGAGCCGCGGGCGGGCGGATGCCGGCGGCGAGGACGGGTTGTCGAGTTAGGTTTTAGTGTTTCATTGCGGAGGCGGGCGGGCGGGCGAGTGGGGGATGTGGCGTGGTCGGGGGCGGGAGCGCGGGTCACAACGGGGATTGCCGGCGGTAGGGGACGGGAGGGGACGGGCAGGTAGGTAGTTGGCGCTCACCTGGAAGCCGGGAGGTCGCCGCCGCCGGGAAGCTTCGGGAAGGGTCCAGCGCCCGCCGCTCCTCCGGGACGCGGCGGCGGCGGCGGCGACGGGGAGAGGAGGCGGAGCAGCGAGGAGGGTCGGGGTAGGTGGTGGGGGGGAGCGGGAGCGGGAGTGGGCGGGGCGGCGCGGGGGAGATGGAAAATTTTCCCCACGAGGAGACGAGAGGGAAGATAGAGAGAGAGGAGCCGCGTGCCGGACTGAAAATTTGGGGGCAGAGAGATTTCGAAACGGAAATTTTCGGCACCAGCCCGCGCGCTGCACGCGGGCGCGGCACCTGGCGGTGGGGGCATTTTTGCTTTAGTTTTTCTTTCCATTTTATTTTAGTGGTCCGGCGCTGTGCGTCGTTCATCGACTCCTACCGCACGGCAGCAAGCCCGGGGATGCCTTCGGGATCGGCGGCGGGGTCGGCTCCTGCGCCGCGATGAGATCCTCGTACTCCGTCTTCATCTTCTTCGGTAGCGGCGGAGGACACAGCGGTTGCTGCTGCTGCTGGGCGGGTGTGTCGCGGATGGAGAGGCCGCCCCGCTGCGCCTCGCCAGAGTGCGCGCGTCCTCCTCCCGCTTCACCTCCGGCTTGGGGGTGAATGTCGCCGAGCGGGATGACGAGGAGCCCGAGCCGGACGACGATGACACCGTTATCCTCGGCGCCAGGCGGTTCAGAGGGGGGCCAGCATGCCGGCGCGCGGGGGGTCTCAAGTGGCGGGCCGCCGGCGGCAATGTGGTCCATGACCGCCTCGAGGGTGTGCCCGGGCACCCCCCACCACTCATACCGGCCTTCGGAGTTCTTGTCGTTAGCCCGCCTAGCCTCGCCGGTCTAGGTGTTCATCTCCTCGTCGTGGAGACGCCGCAGTTTGGCCTCGTAGCGGCCGAAGTTGGCCACGATCGGCCGCCACTAGGGATCGTTGCGCTGCTCGGTGGTGAGCGCGCCCCAGTAATGGCGGTGGACTGCCTCCCGCTAGTCGCGGCTTGTTGGCGTGGGCGCATCGGGGACCGGAATCCCGTTGATGCTCAGCGCCCAACCTCCCAGCGCTCGCATGTCGAGCGGCGCCGGGTAGTGGTGGTCGCGGAGTGCCGCCGCCTCCTCCTTGTGCAGTGTACAGGGGGCGCCAGCCATTGGCGGCGGCGGCGTTGTTCCACTTGTCGAACGACATGACGGTTTGGCTAGGATTTGGCGTGGCGGGAGAGACGGAGGGCGACGTGGACGGAGATGGTGAGGTTGGGGGAGAGAACGGGGTAGGGGGAAGGGATTTAACGTCGCCGGCCAGCGGTGGGCGGCGGCATCAAAAGGAGCGCCGCATTGACACCGCCGTGTTGCAGAGGCGAAACGACGGCTCACTGTGGCCTTGGCGTCATCAATTATGTTGACCGCGGCGGTTGGGGCGTCCTGTGTCACTGACAGGCCTGGTCCGCCCGTCTCGGCATCGCTCAAAGTTTCGTCCGGCGCGCCCAAGCGGCTCCCGCCGCGGAGGGCGTGGACTGGGTGTGCCGGACGAACTATTGGGCCTCGACGGACGAAACCGGGATATTAGCGCCGCGACTTGACGCCAAATTTCGTCTGGCGCGCCCAATAGAGCTATTGGCGGCCCTATTGGCGCCGCGACTAAAGATGCTCTAAGAGCGCAAGATAAACTATTTGGTAGATTAATTATTTTCCGCTGGTTATGGGATGCTGCCTTGTTTAGACAAAGTTCAGTTCTCCTTTTTCTAGAATCCTAGTTATGTCACGGGAATTGCAGTTTTATGTTAGATTTTAAGAATTTGGGAGACAACTCTTAACTTTAACAGAACATGGTCTAGAGTCTTAGAAATGGAAGTAAATGTAGTTGTTACGGTCTATGCATATGCAAATTTCTTTTTATGGTCCACACATAGATTTCTTATACCTTGAAGATTGAAATTTCAACTGCAAATTTGGCAATGGCACCAACTTAATTAGTTACTTTGAAGAGCGACTAAGCTGGCATGCTATTATGTTGAAAAAAAAAACATGTAAGGGTGTGGAAATTAGTTTGACACCTGGGAGAATATTTTGGATGTGAAAAAAAATTCGAACAAAAATTCGGCATGAATATATCGATGTACGCGTGTCAAGTTTCACCCAAAAATGCTATAATTGTGGGTTGTGCAAAAAAGACAAAAAAATAAAAGCCTCTTATAGTACCGACTTTTTTTTGTACACGACACAGAAAATATCGGTTTTCCGTGAAACGACTTCGGTGAGTCCATAGGATGTCGAGATGTACGTGCGAAACTTTTTGTCCAAATTTTTAACATCTAAAATGTGTTTAAAATGTAATTTAAAAACCGGGAGCAGATCCTCCCGAATGCCAAAACTTCACTCCCGCATATACTTTCTTTCTTTGTAGGAAACTGTTTAAACGATGAGTAACAAAGCAAGCGCTTAACTTGCTACCTGGTCACACATAATATACAGATGGATTGTTCTTGCTGACAGCTTGTATCAGCAAATCCCAACACAAGGACCCGACCCTCGTTTCGTCGAGGTAACAACGGGTTGCAGCTGGAAGCCACACCGACCAAGCCGCATGCAAGATATAGCCCAAAACCATCACGTGCCCTTAAACTGCCAGCCTATTGAATGAACTCGCAGAGCAACCAAAGAGCTCCATTTCTTGCAACAATACGTATTGGAGTAGATTCTACGCCTATAACATATAGGTTGGCTAGTCTACACATACCCCTTCCTCCAAAGTCAATGGATGCGGTTCTGGTGGAACATCTTGATGTCTATTACATACTTATATTTTTGTAGACTTTGTTGTGCCTCCAAACGCAGAGCTCTGTAAGATGGCGGCAATTTTTCTCCTAAGTGAATGGCTCAAGATTTATCGAATCCACAGGAGGAAGAGTTTGAAAGTGACGTCTCTCGAACGGCCGATAATCACGATATAAGAAGTCTCTTGTGTGCCCAAAACACCTACCACAATGGTTAATTGTATATGTGAACTAATTCGGCGAAGAGATGGTAAAAGGCATGTAATATAGATGGTACAAACAGGTATTTGTAATCTGAAAAAAAAAATAAGGTCTAAGCTTCAAACTTTCACGAGTGGTATCTCAACGACATTAACATAATTAAAATATGATATTTCCAAAAAACATGCATGAGAGGGTCACTCCGACTTCACTCTACTATGGATCAAAACATGATGATAATTACGTAGGGCTACAAAACCACACATTAAAGTTCGTATTCATTATCTATGGACACCCCACTCCAAATATCGTACTAACAAACACCACAAACATCTCTTGAATAGTATCGTTCCAATATATACACATAGTACTCACACTTGTCACCATGATACTATAACGAAATCATACCGAGAATCAAGAAACCTTATGATTCCATTATTCCATCCATCAAATAAAAACAAACTCATGATAAGTATCACTCTAATCTATTACATAAATCCCCATTATCACAGGATCCGGAGGTATACTAGATATCATTAAGTGATCAACAACATATCCATTACATAAGGGAAATAAGGGTAAAAATCATATACTTCACCTCTTGTACCTCCACCTCTCGGGCGCCTCAGGACAGCGCCTCCACCTGGAAGCCGTAAGGTCGCCGCCACCGGGAAGCTTCCAAAAGGGTCCAGCGCCCGCCACTCCCTCGCTTTCGTCCAGGACGCGGCTGCAGCGGCGGAGGGGATAGGAGGCTGGGCAGCGAGGAGGGTAGGGGTAGATCGTGAACGGGGAGAGGGCGGTATGAGGCGGCGCGGGGGAGAGGAGATGGAAAATTTTCCCCACGAGACGAGGGAGACAGAGAGATAGTGGTGCAGTGTAGCACCCCTAGCTGGTGTGACTGCAGCGTGAGGTCTAGATCGAGATGATCTGAACTTGTAGAAGAAGAACGAGAACGAAACGAGAAGTAGGAGGAGAATTCTGATTTCCAGTTCTTTGTTCAGTCATACGGTTTTAGTTACAGACTTGGCATACATGCCCACACCAACACAACACGACCGCAGGTCTCACACGAGATAACTTAATTCACACGCAACACCACCTTGACACACCCTGTCACGTCGATCACCTGGTGGTGCTCGCCCTCGCCTTGGGCGTGGCATCTCCCCCCTGAGAAACACTTGCTTGTCCCCAAGCAAGGATTGCATGAAACCTTGTCTTGAGAACATCCCAATCCTTCCTGGTCACAATATCTGTTGGCAGCTTCGTCCACTTGATCAGAGCTTGAGCAATTGCAGAGTTTCCCTTCTTCACGAGCCTCCTGCCCAGCATTGTCTCTGGTATAGTGTCAAGAGTGTCCAATGTTGGTAAGTGACTCACATGATCACATCAACAAATGCAGGCCTGATCAGGGTGGTATTAATTCCTTGAGCTGAGACACGTGGAAGACGGGATGTACAAAACTGTCTAAAGGTAATTGCAGTCGATACGCCTCTTTGCCAATTTTCTCCAGGATGGGGAAGGGTCCAAAGAACTTGTACGCCAGTTTAGGTAAAGGGCGGTTGATGATGGCTACGGCGGTGCCTGAAATTTGCATATGTCAAACGTCGGATTTTCACCCTAAGTCAAGAACCAAGGTTTATCAAAATTTAGGTAAAGGGCTTAAGAGGAAAATGATGGTGTAGCACATCAGTAAATTTCCCTCAGTTAAGAACCAAGGTTTATCGAACCAAAAGGACTTTCAAGATCTCTAGAAAGGTGCCAAGTGACGCGAACCTACACACAACACACAAACTCACTTTGTCCCAACATTTCAGGAAGGTTGTCAAGCTTCCCGTCTTGCTAAAAACGAAAAGACTAAACATATGGTGTGGAAAAGAGTAATTAAAGTAAACGAACCAGCGAGCAAGTGATGATTGAAAGCAACAAGATTGTAAACAATGTAAAAGAATGGACCGGGGGCCATAGTTTCACTAGTTGTGAGGACGGGGCGTCATGTTAGGTTTTAGTATTTCCTCGCGGCGGGCGGGCGGGTGTGGGAAGTGGCGGGGTCGGGGTCCGGAGAAGAGTGATGGGGATCGCCGGTGGTAGGAGAGAGGAGGGGACGGGACAGGAAGGTAGGTAGGTCGCGCTCACCTGGAAGCCAGGAGGTTGCTGCCGTGGGGAAGTTTCAGAAGGATCCAGGGCCCTCCGCTCCCTCCGAACGCGGTGGCGGCCGCGAGAGGAGGCGGAACAGCGAGGAGGGTCGGCGTAGATGGTGAGGGGAGCGGTAATTGAAGCAGAAGTGGATGGGGGTGGCGTGAAGGAGAAGTAAAATTTCCCCCACGAGACGAGAGGGCGATAGAGAGATAGGGTCGTACGGAAAATTTGGGGGCAGATTTAGAAACGAAAATTTTTGGTAGCAGACCACCCGCTGCTTCTGCGCTGCCTCTCCCAGACAGACAGGCGCACGTGGCACCCGGTGGGGTGGGGGCCGAGACATTTTTTTTTCTTGATGAGCAAAAGCTTTTTGAGCTTTATTTTTTCTTTTCTTTAAAATTAGGGGTATCACAGTGTGCAATCTCCCGAAGAAGCGAGTAGTGATGTTGTTACCTCCGGCAGGACCCCCGCTCATTGACGCGGCGATGTTTGGCCCCGTTGTAGCTCGTGGACTACCCTTCATCGAGGTCTTGGCGAACTCGATATGTCAGACGCACACACCCCCTACCTAGCATGCCAACTGTCGAAGGATAGTTTTCACGATCCCACGACAATCTTATTTTTTCTTTTCTTTAAAATTAGGGGTATCACAGTGTGTGTCGTGGATATGGGACACGGGTACCCGCAAGGAGTACTAACGAGGCCCATCAGGAGGAAGCCCAGCAGGCCGACTCCAATCAGAGTAGGAAAAGGACTCAACTTTCCCACTTGTAATATATTAAGCCGAGTCCCAAGAGGACTCTACTTGTAAGCCGGCCTCCTCCACCTTTATAAGGAGGGGCAAGGCGCCCCAAGAGGGCACGACCAACAGACCCGACAGACCCAACACAACCAAGAGGAGCCGCCTCATCGGCGACTTCCACCATGAGAGAAATACAACCTAGCCACAAACAGCACGTAGGGGTATTACCGGATGATGTTTCCCGGGCCCCGAAGCTGTATAAATCCTTTCTCCCGTGTCGTTCGTCTACTAACCCACATCGACGATGCCCGCGCGTACATAGTTCCGTATCTTCACCGTTGATCTAATCCATCGACATTGGCGCCCACCGTGGGGCTAAGTGCGCGTGGATTCACAACTCGATGGGTCCAATCTTCATCAACAACGACGTCGGCGAGTTCTTCATCCACACGGCGGGCGCGGGGCTCGACATCATCGCTGCCCTCGCGTGCGTCGGAGCCGACGTGCAAGATCGAAAAGAAAAAATTCAAGATCTTCTTCCGTACAAGGAATAGTGCGATCGGAGGCACGTCCTGCCGACTCCTACACGAGTTGGGATTCCAAGTCTGCCAACTCACCACGACCAAATTCAGCGACGGAATCACAGCATGCAAACATTGCCTGGTCAACCACGGTCCAACTTCCAAAAGGAAAGAAGAGAAAAAGGATACTTACACATACAAGGCCACGTGAGGTTCAGATTCCAAAACAAATAAGCAAGGAGCAAATCGAGTTGTTACCAGCTGGTTGCATGGAGACGTTACGTACGTGCAAGAAAAAGAAAAGAGAAGACGTACGTGGAGCGAATTAACAAGTCGGCAAACGAGTTAGGAGGACTCGGATGACCTCGCCTTCGATGGTTCGCCAGCTTTCTTCACGTCATCGACTACGGAAAATAAACAGCTAAGTCGTCTTTATGTTTAAATTTCATACTTTTATTTTTCCAAGTCAGTTAAATAAATCCGCCACCTTTGAGTCAATCTCGGGGGCTATTAATTCTTCTGAGTTATGGTTGCCAAAGAGGACAAGCTGCCAGTTGCGCGGTCCAAACATAGGTATCCTGGCTCAGGAGATGGACGTTCGTTTCTTTGCTAAGTCAGATGCGAAACGCAATAGACCAAGTAGTGCGTATGAACAAAGCCAGATCGACTCTGAAGCACAGAGGCCTTTGTCGACAGAGCAAAACATATTGCATGAAAAAAGTCGCCGCGAAAGCCTACTTAGACAAGTCGGACGATTAATCACTTGAACACAAATAAATCAAATCGTTGTAATATTTATTTAATTTTTTCATACGTCATGAACGGTATAATGCATACACAATTTTATTTCAGGTACCACGAAAAGAGTCCCGAGTTGCTGCAGGCAAACAACCCGGCACTCGGGGGCTAGACCATTCAAAAAGCGCAAGAAAAGGAGTTATACACCAAGGAGTCCCGAGTCGTCGCAGGCAAACGACCCGGCACTCGGGGGCTACATATATACCGGTGTAAATAAATTCAAGCAAAGTCACACAACTCGTCAAAAGGACTCGGGAAAATTCCGAGTCACTTCAAAACAAGTCGGCAGGAGAAGCCGGCATTAACAAGTCGGCAGGAGAAGCCGGCATCGACAACTCGACCGGAGAAGTCGACATCGACGACTCGACCGGAGAAGTCGGCATCGACGACTCGACAACATCTTCACCAACAACTCAGCAAACGACGACTCAGCAACATCTACATCGACAACCCGGCAAATACTGAAGCCGAGTTCCACGACATCATCGACATCTACAACTCGGCAAAGCGCTACATCTACAAGCCGGCAAAAAACCCGGCACGGACTCTGTGTCCCATTTCTTCAAATCAAGACCTTCCGCATGACTCTGCGAGTCACCCGAAAGCTCGGGGGCTACTGTCGTGGATATGGGACACGGGTACCCGCAAGGAGTACTAACGAGGCCCATCAGGAGGAAGCCCAGCAGGCCGACTCCAATCAGAGTAGGAAAAGGACTCAACTTTCCCACTTGTAATATATTAAGCCGAGTCCCAAGAGGACTCTACTTGTAAGCCGGCCTCCTCCACCTTTATAAGGAGGGGCAAGGCGCCCCAAGAGGGCACGACCAACAGACCCGACAGACCCAACACAACCAAGAGGAGCCGCCTCATCGGCGACTTCCACCATGAGAGAAATACAACCTAGCCACAAACAGCACGTAGGGGTATTACCGGATGATGTTTCCCGGGCCCCGAAGCTGTATAAATCCTTTCTCCCGTGTCGTTCGTCTACTAACCCACATCGACGATGCCCGCGCGTACATAGTTCCGTATCTTCACCGTTGATCTAATCCATCGACAGTGTGCAATCTCCCGAAGAAGCGAGTAGTGATGTTGTTACCTCCGGCAGGACCCCCGCTCATTGACGCGGCGATGTTTGGCCCCGTTGTAGCTCGTGGCCTGCCCTTCGTCGAGGTCTTGGCGAACTCGATATGTCAGACACACACACCCCCAACCTAGCATGCCAACTGTCGAAGGGTAGTTTTCATGATCCCACGACAATCTTACTTCCGGAGATCGGGAGTACGTTTATTTGTTCGGCAGGAGGTGCAGGTCAACAAGTTTGAGTCGTAAACAATGTAGATGAAGATTCCCTCAGATTTATTCATGGTGTGGCTACAAAATCAGTATAAAAGGCTATCTCGGCGAGTTATAGGAAGTCTCGGCCTGAGATTATGGAGGTAGATCTAGGTTTAGAGCTAGGGTTTCTAGCAATAGATGCAAAAAAGAACTTTGGCGTGTAATGAACGTGGAGGTCTTGATGGGGGTCCTTTGGTATATATAGGTTGAGTAGATGCCCTAGCTTCATACGTCCAGGGTTTCCTCTTGCCTTGCACATTAAGTCTTGATCTCATAACCATTCCTTCAATGTATAGTAGTCTGTAGCGAGGTAATCTTCTAGAAGCCCTGGTGCAGCACATCAAGTCTTGGTCGGTGGAGAAACTTCTAGAGGCGAGCCACCAGCGAGGGGAGTTGTGGATGTCATGGGCTAAAAGTGGTGTAGGCCCGTAAGGTTACGGCCTAAACCCTAGCCTATCCGACAGTGAGGGGCTAAAATGTAGAAGTTTGAATCAACTGATTTTACATGTTGGATGCCGATTGGACGGTGAGGGCTACCGATTTCAGGCTCCGCAAGGGACGATCTCACTCTACAATCCTTTCTTAGGATATTTATAATTTGTACCCTGTAGAACTCTATCAAGATATTTATTGGTACTAAAATCGACCCAAACACATGCAAAACACTACTATTAATATAGCATGTAGCACAACTTAATGTGGGTATGTTTTCTCACTATTCTTTACAAAATAATGTTTCTCATATTTATGTTTTTAAAGAAATAAATGGAACTACAAACAAAAATATTCCAAACTAAGTTTTGAGAATAACAAAAATCATGATAAAATATAGTTTTAGATAAAATAAGTAGATGGAACCTCCACGCGATGTATTCCTAACTATGGACATTTGTGTTATGTAATCATTAAATTTTAACATACTATCAAACTTTATATGTGATAGATAAAATAATAGTTAAAGCCTAATAATAGTCATAAATGAAGAAGTAAAAATGTTTAGTATAAATAGTGTGCATAAAGATTTATTATGTAATTGTTGCAATGCCAAATGATCTTATTCACTTATTAAGTGATTAAGATCGGTATTGTGGGTTGATCTTGCGAAAAGTGAGGGCTAAAATGTAGAAGTGTGCATCGAGTGATTTTGCACGTTGGATGCCAATTGGATGGTGGGGAGAGCGGCCGAATTTCAGGCTCCGCACAAAACGATCTTACTCTACAGCCTTTGTTAGGATATTTTATAAATTAAATTGTATCCTGTAGAGCTCTATCAAGATATTTATTGGTACTAAAATCGACACAAACACATGCAAAACACTACTATTAATATACCATGTAGCACAACTTAATGTGGGTATGTTTTTCTCACTATTCTTTGCAAAATAATATTTCTCATATTTTATGTTTTAAGGAAATAGATGGAACCACACACAAAATATTCCAAACTAAGTTTTGACAATAATTGTTCAAAAAAAAAGTTTTGACAATAACAAAAATCATGATAAAATATAGTTTTAGATAAAATAAATAGATGGAACCTCCACGCGATATATTCATAAATATGAACATTTGTGTTGTGTAATGATTAAGTTTTAACATGATATAAAACTTTATATGTGATAGATAAAATAATAGTGTAAACCTAGTAATTGTCATAAATGAAGAAGTAAAAATGTTTAGTATAAAAATGTTTAGTATAAACCTGTGGATGGACAGGCTGTTGCTACGGTGGAGAAAGAAGTTGAGGTTGAGGCCATTGTGGTGGAGGAGGAAGAAGCTGAGGTTGATACCGACGAGGTCGTCGAGCTTCGCCGTGCACGCCTCCAAGTTAAGTTGTCCAAATTGGATCGTCGCCGTGCTCACGTCGACGAGTTGTTTGCCAAGGCTGAATATATCCGCACCCATCACTTAGAGCCCACCGTTCACTCATCGACATGTGAGGCATGCATATATCCGGCGGTGTGCAACAAGTGTGGTGTTCGTGCGCGATCCCTAAATTTTTCTTTGCTTGGGGTGCAGGCTGCCGGTGCCACAAGACTTGCATTGTTGCAACACTTGCAGCAACCATATTCTTCCTGATAACACTTGGTGCATAGATTGTGCAACCACGGTGGCCTTCGACAAAGAAGGAATTTGCATTATATGTGGTCGTAGCCCATCCGAATTTTCAAAGAGCGAAGACAAAGACTTGATCGTGCCGGATACAGAGGCTAACTAGTGTGAGCGGTTTTGAATGCATGATCAATCTGTTTGATCTAAGTGTGAGTACTTATTATTGGGTTATTATGCATGATCTAAGAAAGTCTAAGTGGATGATTAGAAAACCTTAACCATCTCTTACTAACAAACTAGTCATACGAGGCTTATTAGGGACACGATGTTGTTTATATTCCACACTAATGGTGTTGATGGAGTTGGGTGGTGCCCCAAGCGAATGTGTGGATGTAGCAAGTAGAAGTTTTCCCTCAATTAAGAACCGAGGTTTATCGAACCAGTAGGACTTTGAAATCAACAACAAGGTGCACGTCAACGATGTCATGCGTACCGTTGACGAACTTGGAACTGCACACACTCAAACAATTACTTTGCCCCCAACGGCAGGAAGGTTGTCAATCTTCCCGGTCTGCTGAAAACAAAGCGGTTAAACGTATAGTGTAGTGAATGAATTTATGAAAACGTACCAGCGAGCAAGTGAATATGTAAAACAAGTAAACGAGGTTGTAAACAATGTAAAAAGATGGACCGGGGGCCATGGGTTCACTAGTGGTGTCTCTCCAATAAATAAAATACTCATATGATGGGTGAACAAATTACAGTTAGGCAATTGACAAGATTATGACACAAACTTAATCTAGCTATATCAAAGTGTTCATGATAATATTCATGTAGGCATCACAACAAATAACAAAGACCATTGAGTCCAACTGCATCTTTGTCTAAAAAGTCCACCTAGGGATCGCTATCCAGCCTGTCACCCATCGGTATTAAGTTGCAAGCAACAGATATTTGCATTAAGTAAAGTGTATGAAGTAAGCAATATTTATAATCACGTAGACATAAACACCGTTGTTTTACCCTTAGTCGCAACAACACACCCTCGTCCTTAGACGTTTCTGTCACTCGTGTCCAGGCATAAAAGGGGGTATGAACCAACTATCTAGCATAAATACTCCCTCTTGGAGACATAAGCAATCACTTGTCCAAAGCAACTACACACATCGGAGAGCATGCAAGAACATAAATTAAGATATAAGAACCATGCACAATCTGATCATAACTTCATAATCCATCGAATCAAACGAACATATCATATAGCATTACAAATAGTCAATCTTGATCATGTAGGGCAGCTCACAAGATCATAAGCATGAAGCACAAGGGAGAGAGACAACCATCTAGCTACTGTCATGAACCCGTAGTCCAAGGTGGAACTACTCACAAATCATCCCAGCGAAAGGCATGGCGAATCTCTCCTCCGGCAGCATGCCGGGATCAGCTTCAGAATCTCCCTGAATTAGGTTTTGAGGTGGCGGCGGCTTCGGGTGGAGTTTCTGGAAAAATAATCATCGACCTGATGATTTTAGGGTTAATAGGTATTTATGGGTATCGAGGGGGGCCAAGGCGAACTCCAGGGGCTAGGGGCGGGCCCCACCTGTGGGTCCAGGTGGGACCGCAGCCAGGGGTCATCCCTGGCCCCTGGGTGCCCCCCAGGCTGCCCTTTGGTATCTGACGCCATCTTGTCGAATAAAAATTCCCCGTAAATTTTCGTCAATTTGAGAATATTTCCAGAAGTAGATTTTCTGAAATAGAAACAAGAAAAATAGGGAAGCATCTTGTCAATAGGTTAGTCCAATAAAAATTCCCTAAAATGATATAATAAGATAGTAAAAGCATGTAACAATGGCATATAACTAGCATGGATCAATCGAAAATTATAGATACGCTTGACACGTATCACACATGTATTTAATTTCCGGTTCATACAATTATAGCATAGAGAATAAATTATTATCATAAACATGAAATATAATAATAAACAACTTTATTGTTGCCTCTTGGGCATATTTGCAACACAGACATATGTGAGGGGCGGGAGATAATATCATACCTTGAGGATTTAGAAACGAGAGACGGTGGCCAACTTGGGAGGAAAGATATGACGACGAAGGGAACAAGCTGAGTGGAACTTGACTTCGGTGAACCTGTAGATCGGGGTGAGGTAGAGTTAGGGTTAAAAAGGGGGATAGAGGAAGGAGAGAGAGAGAGGGAATAGGAACGAAGAGGTGGAGAAGGAGAACTACTTGTTGTGGCGGTTGGTGAGATGGAGGTCGACACGGCGGCTCACCGGACACTGGAGACTCCCGGCCAGGAGGCATCTCGGTGGGAACAACCATGGCCTGGAGAGAAATCAGCAAGGAGAGGAGTCGACATCGACGATGTGGGATATGTCTGTGGAGAGAGAGCTCGGTGTAGCCGTCGGCTGGGAGTTGGTTCGGCAAGGCGGCAGTGTGTCAGAGAGTTTGGGAGGAAGAAGAGGCGTTGGGGAGAAAAGGATTTGAGGGAAATGACAGGGATCAAATGAGGAATTGGGAGTTAGCTACTGATGCCCACAAGTATAGGGGATTGCTGAAGTCTTCGTTGGGAAGTATTTCCCCAAATTTATAGTTCGACACGATGGGAACACAAGAATATCAATAAGACTTAGCAATTGAGGCGTCACTCTCAACCACACCTGTATATCAATAACTTGCAGCAGTAGTAGTGATGGTAGTAAAGGATTCAAGCGAGCAGAAATAAAACAGCAGTAGTAACAAGTATTTCCTAGTTTTCACCGGAAAAGTGAAAGTGTAACTCAGAGATTAAAAACGTAGGCATGAGGTGACAGCGGGGCGTTGCATGAATGAGATTGATCATATAATAAAGTAAAGCTAGCAATGGGGCTTTTTCTCTAACTCCGATATATGTAGGTATGTGTTCCTTAAATAGTTATGCGCACTAACAAAGAGAATTTGCACAACATCTATTACCCTACCTGCCCATTTCACCGGGGCCAACTTGGAACTACAGGTAATTAAGGTCTACCCTTTCGTGAAGACCGGGACAATGCATTAACACTCCATGAACACATAGGATCCTCAAACTAGAACATCTCCCCCTTGTTTTCCCCAAACGTCACTTTTAGGGTTCGCAGGTTCGACATAACAGCAGGTGATACACTTTGCAGGTAAATACTAAACTCAATTATATGATGAAGCAAAAAGGTTCAGTACTGAAATCATGCCACTCGGGCCCTAGTAGCAAGCATTAAACATAGCATAAGTGCATCAACACAATACAAAAGCATCCTCAAGATAAACCCTAAGATTATCGAGCAAAGGGTAGCATTACATGATCAATCTCATCCAATCCCCATCCACCTCACATGCCTACAACAAACTACTCACACATGGTGATGGTGAGGGAGCTCATGGTTGATGGAGATGAAGGCGGTGAAGATGGCGGTGAAGACGGCCTCCGGATCCTCCACCGGAGAAGAAATCCTGGATCGATTTGTCCCCCGAAACGAAGATCGTGATGGTGGCGGCGGTGTGTTTCACGAAAACTCCTCTCCCCCAGGGCAAGTGTTTTTTCTCATATATGAAGGCATACGTCGAAGACCGGAGGCGAGACGGTGCCCGAGGCCCATTTGGGAGGGGCCCACCCCTTTTGGCCCTCCGGCACCCCCTCGTGTCCATATTTTGTCCATCTTGCTTCTTTTCCATAAAAAGTGACGTGTTATTTTTCCCCGATTTTATTTCCTGCAAAAATAGTCAGGGGAGAGACTTTGCTAAAAACAGCGTCAGAAACAGCAGTTTTATTCGAATATGGAAGGATCTCGGAGCAAATTATGAGGCAAAGTGCTTGGAAAAGTGGATGCATTTTGGATGCATCAGCTCCCCCAAGCTTAGCTCGTTGTTTGTCCTCAAACAACTCAAACGTAGTGCAGAAGCGATAAAAAGACTTTGACAAGAACTTTGCATTGCATATGTACTACTGTTTAAGAGCAACAAGTATTCAATCCATAATTCCTACAACAGCTAACAAAATGCTAGCGAAGGTATATCTTATCAATGTTAAAGCATCTATACATGTCGCAAGAGAAATAGCACATAGTGTTAATACCTGGATGAGTTTGCCTAACTGTAGAGATAAACAAAGGTTCTTGCATCGCTTTTGGTTGAATCATGTATTGACTAGTGAACTCATTGTGCTTACCACTTTGCTCTCACTTTTATCAAAATATTTGATGTTCCCTACTATGACTCACATGCTTGACAAACTTGTAGTTAAAAGCCTCATGCCCCGTGAATACGAGTACCTACACCATGTGCTACTCAACTCGTGTAGCTAGGCAAGCTCGAGTTTTTTCAGTCATTGCGAGAATAAAGGCATCCTTAAGAGCGTCAACCGGGGTACCTCTTGCCCCAGGACATGGACAAGCCCATGTCCCAACAACAAGACAAACGGACAATGAACAATCTCAGCACTTCTTTTATTTACTAATGGTTTAGCTTTTTATTATCAAGTGCATCACTGAATGTTCAATGTGATATGCCGTAAATTTCCACCATGAATGATGCATGGCTTAGATTGGCGGCCCGGGCGTCTCTCTAGCCAATTATTTCCACTCCTCAAACTTGCTAGTTTCCACTTTTATTTCGACATGATAGGCATCCATAGACAAAGGTACATGATATCAACTAATTTTTTTTCATTTGAGTGCAATGTTAAAAGCTTTCCATGTGTCAGCACATTTAAGCTAGCTCCTAACCACTAAGCTTGTCAAGCATATGACTTCATTTTTGAACATTTGAAAAATTCTTTCATTTTCTCCATGGTTGGCAAGTTTAGTAAGCACAATGGGATGCATAGACCTTTGTTTAGAATTACAGTTGTTCAAACCATAGCCAAGTATTATCCCTAAATAATATCTCACTTGCATCATCATACATACTAAACATGGAGAAGATAAACGTTTGCTACCAGTTCCCTAGATGTTAAAGAAATTAAGAAGTGCACACTTGCTGTTATTAAAAAGTCTTCATAAGCACAGCAAAGGTGTCATACCTTTTAACTACTTCATGCACATCAGCTCATCATTGTTGTTCTCCTCTCCCAACTCGAACTGCACATTAAAAACTCAAATCTGCCAGAAAATGTCACTGCATACAGTACTGTTTTTACCCTACCTAAACACCTCAGAAATTTTCATAATTTACAGGTGTGTAGGTTATGAAAAGTTGCAGTTGTGGTTAAAATTTCAGCTCAATTGGAGTTGCAGAAAAAAAATAAAAATAAAACAGTGAGCAGATTTCAGAAATTCCTGCATCTCCACTTTTGCATCGGATTCAAGAAAACGAAAATCTTTTTGTTCTTTTTGGTTTTAGAAGCATAAAGCAAATGACCAGAAGTAAATAAGAAAGAAGAAAAAATAAAATCTTTTTGTGTTTTTGCAATTTGAAAGAAAGAAACTGAAACAAAATAAGAGTGATATAAAACAATGAAATGAGAGGGAGAGAAACACTCCCCCAAGCTTGCAGTCAAGCTAATATCCTGGGTGGTAACCATATCCACCACTTCCACCTCCAGGGTAGTAACCATATGGGTAGCTTACCATTCTTGGGTATTGTGGCATCTCTTGAGGTTGGTACCCCTGCTGTGGTGGAGCTTGTGCCTCCTCCTGGTGGCTCTGGGCTCCTCCCTCACGATCCACTTTCCAGTGCTCCTGTCAAAGAGGTCAGGACAAGGGAGCCTAATGGACACTTTCTGTCCATTAGTACTCAAATATGTGTAGAGATGAAACCCCCCATACGTAACACTCACTCCCATGTTGGATAACAAAGCAAAATCAAGTAATTTGGATTTCTCTACAAGGGTTCCCATATTATCATCATATCCTCTTTCGTTTTTAATGTATTTATAGATCAAAGTAGCAATAGCACCAGCGTAGATAGGGGTTCCATCAGAGACATTCCTACTTACAGCATTATGCAATGATCTAGCTAGAATGACCCCCAAATTATACTCACATGCCTTGTTCTCTTTCGCACATTTTAGCAAATAAACAATAGGTCCGGTGCAAGCAGAAGTGTTGTCTCTTGCAAGAAAGCCTCTTGCAAGGAACAACGCAAAGTACCTCAAACTAGGGTGCTGTATGTGAGTAAATTTGCCCCTCATTAATTTATCAAGGGAACCAACAGAAACAGAGTGCCAAAAATTAACAAGTTCAGGATTTGAATCAGCACCGGTTTCTGCCCAACTCCCCGTATTTGCTACACCTATAGCATTGCAAAACTCATCTAGAGACATAACAAGACGCTCTCCCTTCATACTAAATTTGCAACAAAAGTGGGAGAAGGTGCCTTACTTTTATTCTTGTACTTGTAAGTCTCAGGCCCTTCGAATCTGAAGGTAGAGAGGAACTCTCGTGAGAGCTCCTCATAAGTGTCCTGCGGGTTTTGAGCAAATGCCAGCAATCCGGATGCTGTGGCGAATGAGTTGAAGTCCTCTTCCATTCCCCATTCTTGAATAACATGGGGGTCTTGCCATCTCATGGTGTGAATCCTCAACTTCTCCCCCACAAAGAATGCGGAGTCCTCCCAAAGGTGATTGTCATCGTAGTTGAGGCAGACCTTGCATGCTCTTCTCTTGGGCCTTGAACTCATCCCAAGCAATCTTTTGCCCTTGCTAAACATGGTACCTTGCTGCCCATAAATAAATTTCAACAAAACTCAAGATGTGAAACTATAATACAACATTAAGCCATCCACATCTAGTCCCCACATCAATATCATGCATCAATATCAACTAGGAAACCTAAATCCATGGATTTCTCAATCATATTTAGTGACAACTAGTGCAGCAAAATACTCCATATATAAAGAACAAGAACAAAAACTAATTGGATGAGTGGAGAGTCACATACCAATGAGTAATCCCACCAAACAGATTTGAAAAATCTGCCCTAAACTTGAAGATCCAAGGATAGCAGGAAGAGGGCTCGGGAAAATTTGGAAAAAATACCTGGAGCTGGTTTTCTGTCGAGGGGGAGGAGATGGGCACTGGCCAGCCACCTAACTCCCTCTGTGGCCCAAGATGGAGGGTCCCACGCGGCCAGGAACTGTGGCCGTGTGGGGCACTCCCTTTTGGCCCCTGGTGGCCCTCTGGTGCTCCCCTTTTGGCAGTTAGTTCCTCTGGTAAAATAACTTACCTCCAAATTTTTCTGGAATTTTCCGAGAAAATTTTCTACAGAGACTTTTCAAAACAAGATTTCTGAAATTTCTGCACTTTGAAATAAATATGCCCAAGCAAGTATTCTAAGAATTCTTGAGTATATAAAATAAAAAATGCAAACAATCTTTATAAGGATCAAGTTTTCATCATTTCCACATTAATAATGCGGTTGATCAGGTCTCATTAATAATATGTAAAGGATATAACACATGATCTTTATTTTATAAGTAAAGAAGAGATTCAAGTTACCTCATATTTGACTGGAATAGTTCCAATCATTATGGTTGCATATTTTGGTTCAGGAGGTGGTAGAGGAATTTCAATACTTCCAATCATAAGAGTATTTCTTTTAATGCAATTCACCATTTGGTTTACCATTGTAACAGCTTTCTTCTTGGGGAAATAGATAGTGTGCTCCTTTCCTTTAACATTGAATGTCACTTTGCTTTCAGTGCAATCAATCACAGCCCCTGCAGTGTTTAAGAAAGGTCTACACAGGATAATAGATAAGTTATCATCCTCAGGCATGTCCAATACAACAAAGTCTGTAGGGATTATCACATTAGCAACAGAAATGGGTACATCCTCACATATTCCAATAGGTATAGCAGTTGATTTATCAGCCATTTGCAATGAAACTTCAGTTGGAACCAATTTGTTTAAGTCAAGTTTCTTATATAAAGAGAAAGGCATGACACTAACACCAGCCCCAAATTCACATAGTGCATATCTCACATAAGTTTCTTTGATTTGACAAGGAATAGTTGGAATACCAAGATCTCCACGTTTTTCAGGCACCTTCCCTTTGAAAGAGTAATCAGCAAGCATAGCATAAATAGCATCAGTAGAAATCTTCCTTTTATTAGTGACAATATCTTTCATGTATTTTGAATAAGGAGGAATTTTAATAGCATCAACAAGAGGAATTTGCAAATATAAAGATTTAATCAACTCAAGGAACTTCTCAAACCTAGTGTCATCCAAAGTTTTCAATACACCTTATGGTATTCCCATGATCCCTCTTACCTTTTTGTGGATTTGGATGGTTTTTCTTCTTATTCTTTTCAATAGATGGTTCTGGGTCTTCCTTCTCAGCTGCTTCAGGTTCTTCAACATTTGCATCTTCTTGTGGTTCTTCTTCAGGTAAGGATGATTCCTCCTCTTCATTATTATTGTCTTCAGTCTCAGCATTAGAAATAGAGATATCATTATCTTGTTCTTCAGAATCATCTTTATCTTGGTTTTCATTGGGAGATTTGCCTGCAGAAAGTTTCTTCTTAAGAGCTTCTTGCTCTTTCCTCTTGGGATGGTCTTCAGGATAGTCAGGGTCCTGAGTACTTGCACCTCCCCTAGTATTAACTCCACAAACCTGCTTCTTCACATTAAGCTTTTCATACAGTTGATTTTGAAGAGAAATCATTTGTTCTACTTGTTTATTCATCATCTCACAATGTTTAACAATTCTTTTTACCTCTCCCACATTAACATGCAAACTTTCACGAAGGAATTTAATTTTGTGAGAGTTCTCCATGATCATCATTCTAATATTATGCTCTTCAGGATCATGACGATAAGCAAAATCATTCTCATATGGTTTTTCAGTAAAAGATGTTACCTTTTCATTACCTTTTGCGGTGCTAATAACATTGACTGGGATAGGGAAACATGGTTGATCATCAGGAAATTTGACACCTCTTTCAGATAATTCCTTGAGATCAGAGGTTTTAATTCCCTTCTCTTTAATGTCCTTTGAGGCTACTTTCATTGCCTCCTTATTCAGTTTGAGTATACCTCCTTTTTTCTCCAGAAATATCTCATCAGTGTTCCAATCATCATAATTCTTTGAGATAGTTCGCAATAGCTCAGTTGCTTCATCAACGGTCCTTTCCCTGAAAACATTACCTGCAATACTATCAAGATAGGCTCTGGTGTTTTCAGTTAGTCCATTGTAAAATATATCAAGTATTTCATTCTCTTTGAGGCCATGGGTAGGACATTTCCTAACCATCTTATCATACCTCCCCCAAGCTTGGGGTAAATCCTCCTTCTCTTTCTATGAAAAATTAGTAATCTCAAGAATTAGACCATGAATTTTATTAGCAGGGAAGTACTTATCAAAGAACATCCGCAAACATTCTTCCTTGCTAGTAATACATCCACGTTCTAAACAATTATACCAAGTTTTAGCACTTCCTCCCAAAGAAAAAGGAAACAATTTCAAGAAATGGTAGCGTTGATTAATTTCACCTTTCCCAATTAACTCAGATAATTCATGCAAATCAGCAACGTGATCGAAAGGAAACTCATCCTCTCTCCCATAAAACTTAGACTTCTCAACCCTTTCAATGTGTTCAGGATCAATATTAAACTCATAGTCTTTATCATTAACTTTAATAGCTGAACCATTCATTTTATCAGTAACAGGGAAAAAGTCATCAAGAGGAGAATTTAAGTAGCTAGCAAGTTTATCCATTTCATCATAATCTGGACTCATGAAAGCCTTAATTATAGCATCCTCTTTCTCAGAAGAAGTTTCCATATCTTCACAATATTCCCTAGCTTCTAGTTCAGATTCCACATTTTTATAAATAGAAGATTCAGGATTCTCAGGTGTTTCAGTTAACTCAGATATTTCAGGAATTTCAGGTGTTTCAAGTGCCACTTCTTTGTCTATGCTACCACATGTTAAATCACTTTCATTACTAGTAGACATTTTAGACAATGGTGAACTACACTAGTGGAAAAATAGCCTATTGTCCCGGTTTGTTTGGGCCATTGGTCCCGGTTCCCCAACCGGGACTATCCAATCGGGACGAATGCTAGTCCCGGTTGGGACACCAACCGGGACGAATGGGGGGGGCACGTGGCCCGGCCACAGGCAGCAGGGGTGGAGGCTTTGGTCCCGGTTCGTATTACGAACCGGGACTATTGTCCCGTCAGATTTTACTTTTTCCAAAAATTTCAGAAAATTGTTTAAATTTATAAAATAAATAATGCTTATTCTGTAATTCATAAAAATATGAATAAAATACCAAAATGTTCAGAAAAATAAGACCTATTTGATTATGAAAAATGCATGCATGTTTAAAAAACTTAAATTAAATATTTCTTAGAACTACAAAAATGCCACTACTAGTTAAATAAGAGGAACCACTATTACACATCATCGCCACGAATAAATATATATTACACACATCTCATTCGTCATCCTACATATATACATCTCTTTTACACTCTCACTATTTAATTTCAACCTTACAGTGGTATTCTCCTTTCGGATCTAGGACCTCTGCAAGTAAGAATCCGGCAATTTCCTCTTGAATTGCTCGTATGCGATCGTGTGGTAGAAGGCCATCCCGCAACCGTTCGATCTAATTAAAAAAGGGTCAATATATATGAATGAAAGTAAACAGAATTGATGGCAATAAACTAAAATTATGAATATTGCATACGCACTTCAAGTTGTTCTAAGATTCTGCCCTTCTCACAGCACGTATGACGAATGAACTCGCAGACGTAGCATCCACATAAATGATTCCCACTTCGCTGGCTCAAACACTTTACGGGAACAGAGTTCAATCAAAATAATAATCAAGAATGGTAATGGTATTGAACTAGAATCAAAGAGATGTGCGGATCTAGATAGTAGTACTTACATTTATTGGTTTAAATGTAAGCTCCTCCGCCCATTCACCTCTAGCCCTGGCGGTGAATCGTTTCCAAGCCCTGCCCGGCAAAGAAAATGAATAAAGGAGTTATATATTAATTACTTGCTATCAGTAAATGAACGGAAAGTTGCCGATAATGCCATAATGATTGAAATTACCTCTGGAGGCATTCCTGCATGTCCGCCCACTTCTCAAGGGGTTTATGTAAGGAGTCCATGACTTGTACTACTCTTTTGTCAGGCATAATGATTAGCAGAATAAAGTGGAAGCTGCGCACGCATAAATCATCAATTATACACTTAACATCGAGAAATTAAGCGAAATAAAATGTGTAGAAGACAGTAACACTTACTTGAAGTTGTAAGGAAATAATATTTCTCTTTTGATTTCGTTGAACCGTAACGCATTTACCAAGTTATTCTCGGTTTCATCGTAAAAATCAAGGAGACTTTTTTCATGAACGAAATTTGGATCAACGAACCCAATGTCATAGATTTGTCCTCTTTTGCATTAGAGAATCTTCATTCTGCATAATTAATATAGTGATGAGTAAGATTATAAATGCAATGAACGAGGTGAGCTAGGTAGAGACTTAACTACAGAAATAATACTTATAGACAATAGGCGCTGATGATAGCTTTGTCAATTGCTGCTTGTTGGTATAACTGAAATAATTCACAAAATTCAATCATTACCACGTCATCTCCATGACCGTAATGCTCGTTCTTATATCCCACGTAGATCCAATTTTCCCCTTTCTTTGAGGCTGCCATGTACCAACTATGCAATCTTCGCATTTTTGTTGGTAGATCTTTGACTAACTGAGATTTGACGAGAGGATGCCCGTGCCGGTATTTGTATTTTGGAACTATTTCTTCGTGGAATTGTAATTGGTCTAAGTACTCAGCAATAGACAAGCCGAGAGCAGCGGCTGCTTCTCCGTACGTTGCAACAAACTCAGGATCGATGCCGACCGCAGGTTTGCTCGACCCCACCTCGGTATCGGAAAACACTTTGAGCGGGGGGCACGATTGTTTTTGCTGTTCTCCTAGCTGGGCAACTGTCTTCCGGCTTGCACTACTACTCTTCGACCGCTGTTTATTTGCCCGAACCGACTTGAGAATAGAGCGGTCATAGTCTGGTGTCAGCTTTGGCGGTTGGGCCATATTTTTCAGCATTTTCACGACATCGGCATGTTCTTCTGGGGTGTCGGGGAACTCTGGCGCTTTCGCCTTCTTTACCTTCAAGTTAGAAAACCACTTATCCGTTTCCCCTTTTGCGATCGCCTTATTTTCCTCCACCGTATAGTCATAAGGTCTCTTGGCAAGATTCTTATGAGGTACTTTTGGGAGGGGTTACCTTGTACGTTTCGGTGATCGGTTACGACTCCTTGTAGTACCAGCAGTGGTACGCTGAGCCTGAGACGACTGACGCGGCAGAGAAGACGGCTGCTCTGGAGACTGGTGAGGCGGCGGAGACGGCGCCTGAGGCGGCGGCGGTGGAGAGTGGTGAGGTGGCGGAGACGGCGCCTGAGGCGGTGGAGAGTGGTGAGGCGGCGGCGGTGGAGAGTGGTGAGGCGGCAGCGGTGGAGAGTGGTGAGGCGGCGGAGGCGGTGGAGAGTGGTGAGGCGGCGGCGGTGGAGAGTGGTGAGGCGGCGGAGGCGGCCAGTTTGGAAGCATGATGAATTCCTTTGGCCATAGAATAGTCCCTTTCTTGGCTTCTCCAAGTTCAACCACCTCCCCATCTTCACCTGCAGGGTGTTCCAGCTTCAGCTCCTCTATGTTTACCCCTTCTCCATTCATGTTGACCCAACTGCACCGAAACAAAGGGACCTTAAAAGTAGGTCCATAGTCAAGTTCCCATATCTCCTCTATGTAACCATAGTATGTGTCCTTTTGTCCATTCTCGTCTGTT
Source organism: Puccinellia tenuiflora (assembly GCA_012064385.1). Taxonomy (NCBI): domain Eukaryota; kingdom Viridiplantae; phylum Streptophyta; class Magnoliopsida; order Poales; family Poaceae; genus Puccinellia; species Puccinellia tenuiflora. The sequence continues at coordinate 38,275 of QRDG01000006.1, forward strand.
GCATCAAAGCGAACACCACTGTTTTGGTTGGTACTCTTTTTATCTTGGGCAATCATGTAAAATGTATTCCCATTTATCTCGTACCCTTGGAAAGTCAATACAGTCGAAGATGGTGACGCGGCCAATAAGTAGAGTTGATCTCCAATATCGGTGTCATTCATGAGATGTAATCGCAACCAACTGCTGAAAGTCTCCATGTGTTTTTGTTTAATCCAGGAGTCAGGCTTCCCTGGGTTTTTGGAGCGTACACTATTCTTGTGTACCTCGATATACGGAGCCACGAAGGTGAAACTTTGTAGAACTGTGTAGTGTGCTTGAGTGAAAGAATGCCCGTCCCTACATATCATTGCTTTCTTTCCTAGCGTGCCTTTTTCACTAAGTCTCCCCTCATGCCGCGATTCAGGAAGACCAATCGACTTAATGTCGGGAATAAAGTCAACACAAAACTCAACGACCTCCTCTGTTCCATAGCCTTTGGAGATGCTTCCTTCTGGCCTAGCACGGTTATGAACATATTTCTTCAAGACTCCCATGAACCTCTCGAAGGGCAACATATTGTGTAGAAATACAGGACCGAGAATTGCAATCTTGTCGACTAGGTGAACCAGGAGATGCGTCATAATATTGAAAAATGATGGGGGGAACACCAACTCAAAACTAACAAGACATTGGGCCACATCCTTCTGTAACCTTGTCAGACTTTCTGGATCGATTACCTTCTGAGATATTGCATTGAGAAATGCACATAGCTTCACAATGGGTACTCGAACATTTTCCGATAGAAGCCCCCTCAATGCAATCGGAAGCAACTGCGTCATAATCACGTGGCAATCATGAGACTTCAGGTTTTGGAATTTTTTATCTGCCATATTTATTATTCCCTTTATATTTGACGAGAAGCTAGCCGGGACCTTGATACTGCTCAGGCACTCAAAAAATATTTCCTTCTCTGCTTTCGTAAGAGCGTAGCTGCTTAAGTAATGACGCCCTTTATCTGTATGCTTGTTGTTTGGGTCTTTCATACGCTGCTGGTCCTCCCTTGCTTCCGGTGTATCTTTTGTCTTCCCATACACGCCGAGGAAGCCTAGCAGGTTTACGCAAATATTCTTTGTCACGTGCATCACGTCGATTGAAGACCGGACCTCTAGGACTTTCCAATAGGGTAGCTCCCAAAATATAGATTTCTTCTTCCACATGGGCGCGTGTCCGGTAGCGACGTCTTTCGGAACAGAATGACCGCCAGGACCCTTTCCAAAGATTACTTCTATGTCCTTGACCATACCAAATATAACATCACCATCAGGGAGCTTAGGCTTCTTCCGGTGATCTGCCTCACCATTGAAATGCTTGCCTTTCTTTCTTATGGGGTGACTGCCTGGAAGAAATTGACGACACCCCAGGTACACGACCTTCTTACATTTTTCCAAATATGTAGCTTTAGTCTTATCTAAACAGTGCGTGCATGCGTTGTATCCCTTGTTTGACTGTCCTGAAATGTTACTAAGAGCAGGCCAATCATTGATGGTTACGAACAGCAACGCTCGTAGGTCAAATTCCATCTGTTTGTGCTCATCCCACACACGTACACCTGGTATGGCCCACAACTGCAAAAGTTCATCAACTAATGGCCTTAGGTACACATCAATGTCGTTGCCGGGTTGATTCGGGCCTTGGATGAGAACTGGCATCATAATGAACTTCCGCTTCATGCACAACCAAGGAGGAAGGTTGTAGATACATAGAGTCACGGGCCAGGTGCTGTGACTGCAGCTCTGCTCCCCAAAAGGATTCATGCCGTCTGTACTTAGACCAAACCATAAGTTCCTTGCGTCACCTGCAAAGTCCGGGAACTCTCTCTCGATTTTTCTCCATTGAGACCCATCGGCGGGGTGTCTCAACTTCCCGTCTTTCTTACGCTCTTCTTTGTGCCATCGCAACAACCTGGCATGCTCTTTGTTTCTAAACAGACGTTTCAACTGTGGTATTATAGGAGCATACCACATAACCTTAGCAGGAATCTTCTTCCTGACGGGCTCGTCATCGCCCTCAACATCACCAGGATCATCTTATCTGATCTTGTATCGCAGTGCATTGCATACCGGACATGCATCCAAATTCTCATACTCCTCACCGCGGTAAAGGATGCAGTCATTGATGCATGCATGTATCTTCTGCACATCTAATCCTAGAGGGCAGATAGCCTTCTTTTCTTCGTACGTAGTCTCGGGCAGTTTGTTATCCTTTGGAAGCTTCGGCTTCATTATTTTCAGTAACTTTTCAAATCCCTTGTCAGATAAACCAGTCTCTGCCTTCCATTTCAGCAATTCCAGTGTGGTACCGAGCTTTGTGCTGCCATCTTCACAATTTGGGTACAACAACTTTTTGTGATCCTCTAGCATGGCCTCCAACTTCAGCTTCTCCTTTTCTGTATCGCATTCTCGTTGTGAATCGGAAATGACCCGACCAAGACCATCAGCATGCTCATCTGGCGTCCGTTGTTCTTCACCACCTTCTTCTTCATTGTCTTCCATCGCAGTATCACCGTATTCTTCAGAGAACATACGATAGTTCTCATCATCATTTTCTTCTTCATCGTCTTCCATCATAACCCCTCTTTCTCCGTGCTTGGTCCAACAATTATAGCTGGGCATGAAACCTCTCCGAAGCAGGTGGCCTTGAAGGGTACTCGACGAAGAGTGCTCCTTAACGTTCCGACAGTCCACACATGGACAAGGTATAAAACCATCATATTTGTTTGCCTCAGTCACATGGATAAATTTATGCAGGCCTGTAATAAAATCAGAACTGCGTCGGTTGCCGTACATCCATCGCTGCCGTTCATCCATCTGCATATCATATAATTAAGTTTATCAAATACAATTAGAATAACATATTGAATACTGAAATGACCACCGTACATCGACACATGCAATATTTCTGTATCAATTATAGATGAGAAGGATAAAGTTGCTAACCTCGGTCGAGGATATCATTTTGTGTGAACTTAAGTGTGGCTCGGGCATTTCATCGAACACATCTTGTGCGTGGCAAAGGAAAAAAAAACTAGCACCCACTTCCCACCAATCCGAGCAAAAAAAATTACAGAGTAGAGAAGAAGGCGGGGGTTACGTATATAGGTAGGGGAGGGGCATTCGTCCCGGTTCGTGGCACGAACCGGGACCAAAGCTCGGGCATTCGTCCCGGTTCGTGGCACGAACCGGGACCAAAGCCTCCGCGACAGCTTTGGTCCCGGTTCGTGCCACGAACCGGGACGAATGTCCCCAACCGAACCGGGACCAATGCTCCACGGGCCCCTGGCAGCTCGAACCGGGAAAAATGCCAGGCATTGGTCCCGGTTTATCAGTCAACCGGGCCTAATGCCAATTCGGCAGCGTCCGAAAGGTGGTTTTTCTACTAGTGCTAGAAACAATTTTTCCTCTTTTCTTGGGATCAACAGCAGAAGCAACATCAGGTGAAAAGTTTGGCCTACTTGGCAAATTGTTACCGGGACGAGTAGTTGAAGGCCTAATTTCCTTCGGAGTGGTCTTTTCCTTTCCCATGGTTAGGAACAAGCAAATGCAGCAAATAAATGATATCAAGTTGTCTTACCAATAAAGCTAGGTTCCCCGGCAACAGCGCCAGAAAACATCTTGATGCCCACAAGTATAGGGGATCGCTGAAGTCTTCATTCGGAAGTATTACCCCAAATTTATAGTTCGACACGACAGGAACACAAGAATATCAATAAGACTTTAGCAATTGAGGCGTCACTCTCAACCACACCTGTATATCAATAACTTGCAGCAGTAGTAGTGATGGCAGTAAAGGATTCAAGCGAGCAGAAATAAAACAGCAGTAGTAACAAGTATTTCCCAGTTTTCACCGAAAAAGTGAAAGTGTAACTCAGAGATTAAAAACGTAGGCATGAGGTGACAGCGGGGCGTTGCATGCATGAGATTGATCATATAATAAAGTAAAGCTAGCAATGGGGCTTTTTATCTAACTCCGATATATGTAGGTATGTGTTCCTTAAATAGTTATGCGCACTAACAAAGAAAATTTGCACAACATCTATTGCCCTACCTGCCCATTTCACCGGGGCCAACTTGGAACTACAGGTAATTAAGGTCTACCCTTTCGTGAAGACCGGGACAATGCATTAACACTCCATGAACACATAGGATCCTCAAACTAGAACATCTCCCCCTTGTTTTCCCCAAACGTCACTTTTAGGGTTCGCAGGTTCGACATAACAGCAGGTGATACACTTTGCAGGTAAATACTAAACTCAATTATATGATGAAACAAAAAGGTTCAGTACTGAAATCATGCCACTCGGGCCCTAGTAGCAAGCATTAAACATAGCATAAGTGCATCAACACAATACAAAATCATCCTCATGATAAACCCTAAGATTATCGAGCAACGGGTAGCATTACATGATCAATCTCATCCAATCCCCATCCACCTCACATGCCTACAGCAAACTACTCACACATGGTGATGGTGAGGGAGCTCATGGTTGATGGAGATGAAGGCGGTGAAGATGGCGGTGAAGACGGCCTCCGGATCCTCCACCGAAGAAGAAATCCTGGATCGATCTGTCCCCCGAAACGAAGATCGTGATGGTGGCGGCGGTGTGTTTCGCGAAAACTCCTCTCCCCCTAGGGCAAGTGTTTTTTCTCATATATGAAGGCATATGTCGAAGATCGGAGACGGTGCCCGAGGCCCATTTGGGAGGGGCCCACGCGGCCAGGTACATGGCCCGCGTGGGGCCACCCCTTTTGGCCCTCCGGCACCCCCTCGTGTCCATCTTTTGTCCATCTTGCTTCTTTTTCATAAAAAGTGACGTGGTATTTTTCCCGATTTTATTTCCTGCAAAAATAGCCAGGGGAGAGACTTTGCTAAAAACAGCGTCAGAAACAGTAGTTTTATTCGAATGTGGAAGGATCTCGGAGAAAATTATGAGGCAAAGTGCTTGGAAAAGTGGATGCATTTTGGATGCATCAACGATCTTCTTGGAGTCAACTGGAAGTGTACATTGACGACGTGGTTGTTAAATCGGACGGCGAGTTAAATCATTTGGCCGATTTACGACTCGCGTTTGAAAGGATGAGGAGGTATGGGCTCAAGATGAATCCGTTGAAGTGTGCCTTTGGTCTGTCGGCTGGAAATTTTCTCGGTTTTATCATACATGAATCCGGCATAGAGATTGATCCGGCAAAGATTGAAGCCATCCGGAAAGTGCAAGCGCCGAGTTGTAAAAAGGATATGCAAAAATTCCTAGGCAAGGTAAATTATTTGAGAAGATTTATTACTAACTTGTCTGGAAAAGTTGATGCATTCACACAGATCCTTCGGCTCAAGAATGATGACGAGTTCACCTGGGGGGCAAAACAGCAAGAGGCATTTGACCGAATAAAAGCTTGCCTGTCCAAACCTCCGGTTCTGAGGAAATCGAGTCGTGGTCTACCGTTCCGTCTTTACATTGCTGCCGAGGAAAAGGTGATTGGAGCAGTTTTGACTCAAGAGGCCGAAGGACAGGAGTACGTCGTCACATACCTAAGCCGGCGATTGCTGGATGCCGAGTCAAGGTACAACTTTGTGGAAAGGTTGTGCTTGTCTCTTTATTTTGCTTGCACCAAATTGCACCATTATCTTTTATCTAGTGAGTGCAAAGTTTTTAGTCAAACCGATGTCATCAAACACATGATACATAGGCCGATTCTTAGCGGACGAATCGGCAAGTGGGCATATGGATTGATCGAGTATGATTTGGCTTATGAACCTCTCAAATCTGTAAAAGGCCAAGTTGTAGCCGATTTCATTGTTGAACATCGGATTGATTTGGAACAAGAAGCCGACTTACTCGTTATGTCAGCTGTACCGTGGAAACTTTATTTTGACGGATCAGTTTGCAGTAATGGGCAAGGGGTCGGCATTGTGTATATCTCACCCCACGGTACTATCTTTGAAGCCTCCTGTCGTCTCAATTATTTTTGCACTTTCAATGAAGCCGAATACGAAGCTCTTCTATTCGGATTGGATATTCTAAAGGATGCAGGGGCAACTCATGTCGAGGCATATGGCGATTCATTGCTTATCGTCCAACAGGTGGCCAAGATCTTCCAATGCAATAGCGGATCGCTCAATGCGTATCTCGACAGGTACCTGGATATCATATCAACTTTAGATTATTTTTCTATATCTCATGTTTCCAGGCAGGACAACTGGCTCGCCAACGAGTTGGCACAACAGGCATCAGGCTATCATGTCAGTAGAGGAATATTCTTCACAGCAGAAAAGCCGATGCTAGTTGTCGTCAATAACTCGGAAGCTAGAGGAGGAACCGGGTCATCTAACCCGGACGATGGAAGGAAAGCCGAGTTATTTTATTCGGCTCCGGAGGAATCTAGTGAAACCCGGTTAGCTGATTGGAGATTACCCATTATTGATTATCTAAAGAATCCAAGACAGAGAAAGAAAAGGGCTATTCGGCGGCTTGCTTTCAAATATACTTTTATAGATGACGAGCTATATTGCCGAACAGCTGATGGTCTTCTTCTTAAATGCTTGGGTGAAGATCAATCTCGGGTTGCCGTGGGAGAGGTTCATGATGGTTTATGCGGGACACATCAGTCGGCTCACAAGATGAAGTGGATGCTCAGACGAGCCGGATTCTATTGGCCGACGATGATCAATGACTGTTTTCGGTACTACAAGGGATGCGAAGCGTGCCAGAGATTCGGAGATATTCAGCTAGCACCGGCTTCACTTCTTAACCCGGTAATAAAGCCGTGGCCTTTTAGAGGATGGGCATTGGATTTCATTGGCATGATTAACCTGGCTTCATCCAAAGGGCATCGGTTCGTGTTGGTTGCTACTGATTATTTCACCAAGTGGTCCGAAGCAGTACCCCTCCGGAATATGACCCACAAAGAGGTAATTCAATTTATTACAGAGCATATTATTCATAGATTCGGTATTCCGCAGACTCTTACTACAGATCAAGGTACTTCCTTCATGGCCAAGGAGGTGAAACAATTTGCCGAATCACTCGGGATCAAGATGATGAGTTCATCTCCATATTACGCTCAAGCCAATGGACAAGCCGAGTCAAGCAACAAAATTCTGATCAAGTTGATTAAAAAGAAAGTACAGGACTACCCGAGGAGGTGGCATGAGGTACTGTCCGAGGCATTGTGGGCTCACCGGATCTCAAGGCATGGTGCAACCAAGGTAACTCCTTTCGAGTTAGTTTATGGACAAGAAGCCGTTTTACCAATAGAAGTAAATCTAGCTGCTTTGAGGTTCGCTAAGCAAAACGATTTGTCGGCTGAGGATTATCACAATTTGATGATGGACAACATCGACGAAGTGGCCGACAAACGTATCAAGGCTCTGAAGGACATTGAGAAGGAGAAGTTGCGGGTAGCAAGAGCTTACAACAAGAGAGTCCGGATCAAGAATTTTCAAATCGGCGACTTGGTCTAGAAAGTCATATTACCAATCGGTTCAAAAAGCCGAAGATTCGGCAAATGGTCACCGAGCTGGGAAGGGCCGTTCCGAGTCGTTAGGATTGTACCCGGCAACTCATATCTGGTGGAAACGTTGGAGGGTGACATATTGCCCCAAGCTATCAATGGGAAGTACTTGAAGAAATTCCACCCGAGTGTGTGGCAAACCGCATAAGCTGCACGTATGGCCGATGAATTTAAGCATCGGCCTTAGACAAATCTTCTATACCGAATATTTTATAGTACGCAAGCTTTACTAGAAAACAGGGGGGCATGTGTTATCACCCGTTTTTGGCAGGTCCCGGATCAAGCCTACTCGGAGAAATGGCGACTCGGTGGTAACCCAGCAGGAGTCAACCCGACAGGAGTTAACCCGGTTTGATCAGAAACCGGGTCACATGTTCGAGCTCACCCGGAAGGAAATAGACGACTCGGAGAGAATCAGGGATGACGACCCGGCGGGAGTTAACTCGGTTCAAGCCAGAACCCGTTTTTAAGACCCGGTGCGAAGCCTCCTGAAGATTCCAGAAGTTGCACCAGAGATGCCGGACACGAGGTGATCTAATGCTTGCAGAGCCCAAAACGGAAGTCGGTGGAGCCAGCAAGAGTTCGGGACTGACCCAGAAAATGACTTTCCAAGAGAGGCCAGAAGATGGCGCGTAAAGACCTGATCCAACACGAACCCGTCCGGGAGTCTTACCTAGTTTAGAGATAGAAACCGACATGTTCCATGAATTGTAATCCGTGTAGAAGTACAATTGCTTGTATGGAAAGTCCAGCCGCCTCGCTATATATATGTAGGAGGTGATGACCGATTGAAGCTAAGCAAACAATCGACAATCAATACCAAACCCTACTTTTTACCCTCAAACCCTTGTTCATGCTTCCGTTGTTCGGCGACTTCGCGTAAGTTTTGGCGAATATCGACAACCGAGTTGAGAGCGGTCTAATCCGGCTTAACTCAGCCAATCGCCGCCGGCCACCTCCGACGGGGTCCCTCCCGAGGTGCTGGGGCGTCTGGTTCGAAAAGCACCGGTTCATTGTCTTGCGTATCGCGCCTTGAATCGGTCCGCGGGGCGAGTTGCGGAGTATCTCCCCCGGCACCGCGGGTACACGAGGACGTGTTCGTGTGACGCGTTTTAATCGCAACACAACCCATATGGTATGACAGCTGCCACATACAGTTGTTGGCCAATGTTTGTTATTCCAATAAATCTCCCCCCGGCATCTGCATGCAACGACAGAACATGTTCCTGTCGCTGTAATTCCAGGGCTTGAATATCCAGGGAAGAATATGAGAGTGTACATGGAGCCGCTTGTGGATGATTTGCTCCTTGCGTGGAACACCGGGGTACGAACATACGATGTTTTAACAAAGAAGCACATCGATATGTATGTTTGGTACTACACATCCCTGCATGACGTACCGGCACGTGCGATATTCTGCGGCTGGTGTACGCATGGGAAATGGCCTTGCCCGGTGTGCATGCAGGCTATGACTTTTGTATGGATAAAAAAGGGTGGCAAGCATTCCAGCTTTGATCAACATCAACAATTCCTTGGTCCAGGTCATAGATACCGATGAGATAAAAAGAAGTTCATGAAGGTGTAGTTGTTGATGCTCCACTACCACCTTTGAAGACCGGTTCCCAGATTAAGGCTGAGTTAGAATGTCTAGAGCCCAATGTCGAGGGGACTGGCTTTGTGGGATATGGAGAGACACACCAGTGGACTCACATTCCATTCTTGTGGAAGCTCCCTTACTTTGAGGATCTCCTTCTTCCACATAACATTGATGTCATGCACACTGAAAATAATATCGCTGAGGCCCTTTGGTCCACACTTATGGACACTGAAAAAACGAAGGATAACGTTAAGGCTAGAGTTGATCAAGAGCAACTTTGTGACAGGGAAAAGCTGAACATGGTTCCTCCTGGCTCAGTCAAAAAAGGGTGGTCGAAGCCAAAGGCCCCGTTTTGCCCAACTAGGCCAGAAAGGAAAGAAATTCTCCAGTGTATCTTGGACTGCCTGTTCTTCCCTGATGGGTACGCATCTAACATAATGAGGGGAGTAAATCTTAGTACACTGCGGATAACGGGGCTCAAGAGTCATGACTACCACGTATGGCTAGAGCGGGTGATACCGGTCATGATTCGAGGCTATGCCGACGAGGGTATTTGGCTGGTGTTGGCGAAGTTGAGCTTTTTCTTCCGCATCTTTGTGCTAAAGAACTAGATAAAGAAGTGGTTGCAAAGTTGGAGGCAAAGGCACCCGGTTTGCTCTGTGACTTTGATGCGATTTTTCCACCTGGCTTCTTTAATCCGATGCAACATTTGCTCTTGCATCTCCCGTCCGAGGCACGATTGGGGGGCCCAGTGCAGTACCGTTGGATTTATTCGACTGAGAGAGAAGAGAAGAATCTTTGATACAAGAGCAAGAATAAATGCCGCATCGAAGCATCCATATGCGAGGCACACTTGAACGAGGAGGTGGCGAACTTCACCACAAAGTACTATCATGAAAGTTTGCCCACTCGGCATAATCCAGTGCCTCGTTACAATGTCGTCAACCTAGCAGATCTACCCCAACTTAGCATTTTCATAGGGGTCGGTGGCGGATCAAGTGGCTACAAGCCCAAGTCAATATTACATGAAGAGTGGACGACTATCATGTCGTATCTCTTGAAGAACATGACGGAAGTAGCGCCCTACATTGAGTAAGTGCTCAATATATTGTTTCACAAACTTCCATTCTCATGTTGGTGTCTAACTCCGCTTCTTCTTGTTACCGTGCATAGATCATTTGAGCTTGAAACCTGGAAACATAGAAGACACCCTACCGACGAAGAAAAGTTGGTCCTTTTTAAGAAGGTGGTGAGGGAGGAGGCGGATTCATCCTGTGGTTCTATGCAAAAGTAATTTTCTATCTGACATCTTCTAGTTCGGAACATTCCTAGTTGATCTTATATGGTACTAATACACCAAGGTTCTCCCTTTAAACTTGTAGGCAAAAACTGACATGGAAATGAGTCTCGAATTGAGGCAAATTGTCGGGGGCTTGGCCTATTCTATCAAGACATTTCATTCTTACGATGTGAATGGGTATCGCTTCCATACCCGTTATCACGAAGAGAAATGGCCCAACCGGAAGACAACAAATTGTGGGGTCTCATGTAAAGGGTCCGATGGTCTTGATTACTACGGAAGAGTCGAGGAAATATATGAACTCGACTTCCATTTCGGGAAGAAGATGAACCCCGTTGTATTCAAATGCCATTGGTTCAATCCAATCAGAGTGAGACGAAAACCTGAAGTTGGGTTGGTAGAAATTGAACGAGAGTCCGTCTATGCAGGAGATGACGTCTATATCCTTGCACACCAGGCCAGCAATTTTTTTTACCTCCCGTACCCTTTCAAAACCATGAAACGCATACAGGGTTGAGACGTGGTGATGCGGTACCACCGCGTACTAAACCGCCTACCCCGAACGATGACGATTACCACCACCGCATAAACCCCAACACATATGAGGGAGAGTTTTATCAAGAAATGGGCTCACAGGGGGATTCAACATCAACTTGCCGACTATTGAGGAAATGGAAGAAGACGATGCACATGACGACGATGATGACATGGTAGTCGACAATTGTCAAGATGAGGTGGTTCAGAACTCGAAGGACGTGGAACTACTTGAACGTTTGAAAATACCCGATGTTGAGGAGCCGACTGGTCCACCTCCAAACTACCTGGAAGATTGGCGGTACATTCGTGATAGCGATGATGATGATGATGCTGGTCCAAGTTATGAATCAGGGATGTAGACAATGGCTTCTGAACGTTGTGCCAACTATGTACTCGTGAATGTAGAATTAGCATTTATGTATCAACCGTTTGTATGCCACTTCAGAACTTGTTATGATCTCAAATTTATAAATTTGTGTTCCGACACTTCGATCTCATGTGTGATGTATTAATTGTGCTTATGGAATCCCGCCATGTTTTCTATTAATTAATATGTTTCTTATGTGTTTTGTATTAATTAATATGCTTCTTAATTAATCCACAAATTCATATTGCTGTATATTAATTGCTTTTTGTTTTTTAATATGATTCCTCTTTTTATCATATGTACTGATCTGGTTTTCTTTGTCATAACAGGTGACTAAGACATGGCGGGAAAAGAGAAGCGGGCTAGGGGGCGAAAATTGCCAAAGTGGGTGCCCTGTACGCCAACACCAAAGAAGGCGAGCCGCAGAAGATCATTGGACGGAGGCGTAGTCGTAGGACAGCACCAGCCGAGGAGCAGCAGCAGAGCAGGAGCATGAGCAGCAGCAGGGCCGGAATCGTAGACGACCTCCTCCTCCACGTCCGTCGTGTAGCCCTTTTCCCGAGGTTTCTTCTTCTTTAGAGGAGCTGGAGGAGCAGCCTGAGCAGTAGCATGATGGGGAGGAGCACTCGGAGTCTGAGGAGGAGGACTGGTACGAAAGGGAGGTTGACTGGGAGGAGGGGGATGATAGGGAACATGAGGAGGTGGAGGAGGACTCTGAGGCTGAGGAGGATTCGTTGGATGCGCACCCGCTACCGGATCTCGGGATAGTGGTTCCCAGTGGGCAGATAGTGTGGCTGCGAGGCTCCCGGATCCACCATTATATTTATTTTTCACTAAGTAAGTCCATCGTTCTTGAAGTCCAAGGCGATAAGTAAGTGGTAACTCGGCAAATTTTCCATTATATGTATTTTTCACGCTTTATGTATTTTTTATTACAAACTGACTTTTATTTTCATTGTCTAGGGTCTTCAAGTATCAGGGAGACATTAAGCCACCGCGCTCAATGAGAAGCATCCTTGGCCTTCTTTGCAAGAAGTATTACCCTGGCTTGGTCGATACTCCTGAAGGAACGAGGGTGCCAGCTTGGTCTTGGGAATACTACAAGTTGGTCAAGGACACCCGGGACAAGGAAGGCAGGGTGTACGACCACGTTGGCACTCGGGTGCTCAAGGATTTCTAGGTGAGTCTTTTTTTTCAGAATTTATTACATACAGATATATACATAGCTACTCTAATATCGAAAGGAGAAGAAAAAAATTTTACTGATCAGCATGCTTAGCTCCAATTCTGAATGGGTTTATTACTTTCCTGCCCCACTTCCCTTAGTTTTGCTGGTTTTTGCCCCGCTCGCTTAGCTTTCCTCACTTTTGCCCCACTTCGCTCTATCCACTCTTGCAGGTGGCCAAACGGCACTATTCCGTCTGGTCAAGCTTGTTGACCATTACTCGGCCTAATAGATTGCCCGAACTGCCCGAACTGCCCAAACGGGATATTTAGTCCCACCTCGATAGTTGGCAGTGTGAACGACCTGTTTATAAGCCAAATTTGCTAGGGCATATCGTTAGCATTGAATGAAGCGGTGTTGTACCGGGCCCGGGCGCCCTTCATCCAATGCTAATTTTTATGCTAAACCCGGATGTGAAGCAAACACTACTAGGAAACTAGCTATAGGTGGAAACTGATTTTGTGGCGCACCAAATAGCCATGCGCCACAGAAATATTTTCTGTGGCACACCAAATAGCCATGCGCCACAGAAAATTTGGAATTCTGTGGCACATGGGTCAAGATGCGCCGCATAAATGTGGCTTTCTGTGGCGCATGGGTCTAGACGTGCCACAGAAATATGGTGGCCCCGCCACCAATGATTGGGTGGGTGCCCTTTCTGTGGCGTATGGGCCTAGATGCGCCACAGAAATGTGCCCTTTCTAGGCTCGGGCAGCGGGAGGGCAGCGGCGGCCACGTACGGCCTGGAGTGGGAGGCGGCAAGATACGGGGAGGGCAGCAGCGGTGGCCATGGGCTTGGCCGGGGAGGAGGAGGCTCGGGCACGAGGAGGAGGAGGCATCGGCTCGAGGCGGCGGCGCAGGTGGACGGCCGGAGGCGGCGGTGCGGTGGGATCGAGGCTGCGGTGGCGATGGCGACGGTGGCGGTGGAGAATCGGGCAGCCTGGCGGCGCAATTCCTGCAAATGGCCTCCGGTTGCGGTCTGAGGCATGCATCGGGGTGAATATTTGCTTTTATACACCCCCTTTAGTCGCGGTGCGTGGCTCAAGCCGGGACTATAGGGGGTCTGTTGTCCCGGTTTGAGATACAAACCGGGACAAAAAGGGGGGGCAGGCTTTTCGGCTCCGGCGCACTGACAGGGCTTTAGTCGCGGCCGGTGATATGGGCCGGGAAAAGGCCCAAAAAAAGCGCGCGCTGGGCCAAAATTGCGCGCGCGCACTGTTTTCTCTGTTTTTTTTTCAAATCTGGCACAATTTCAAACATTTGAATATTTGAATGAATTTGAGAAAACTTTCAAGATGAAAAGTGCTTGAATTTGAATAAGTAATCCAAATCCATTTTCTGTTTTATAAAATAATTATTGTAACTCTACAAACTATTAAGAATTTTGCCATTTTCAATTAAAAAATGGATTAACTAATATTTTTTGCATATTTTTGAATCTCACTAAAATTTCAACATGAAAAGTGTTTGAATTTGAATAAGTAATCCAAAACCATTTTCTGTTTTATAAAATAATTATTCTAACTCTACAAACTATTAACATTTTTGCCATTTTAAATTAAAAAAATGGATTAACTAATATATTTTTTGCATATTTTTGAATCTCACTAAACTTTCAACATTTTTTGCATATTTTTGAATCTCACTAAATTTTTGCATATTCTGTAGGGAATTGTTGCATATTTTTGAATCTTGGAGCCAATGACAACAGTGGATCATTTGATAATAACTAGTTCATCGACCGAATACAAATCATTTGTCCTAACCAATGACAACAGTACGGAATGACAACAATAGATCATTTGTCCTAACAATCTTAGTCATACTCATGCCTAGGCCTATAATACTCGTCCTCGTAGTCGTCGTCGTCATCACTGTCATCGGACGGCGCTCGTGGCTCCAACCTCGACGGGTGAGCACGCCTGGACTGGATGTGAGGGTAGCGCAGGCGGGGGTTATCGCCAGCCGTGATGTAGTCCATGACGCTCTGGAGAGTCCGGCCACCCCACCACAGCCAACGGCCGGCCTCGTTGAAGTTCGAAGCAGGCGGGCCGTCCTCCTCGTACCTGGTGAGTGCCCTCTCACGCCGATTGATGAAGAAGGCTTCCCACCTTGAGGGACAGGAGGGACCGGCACGCCTCCGGCGCTTAGCCACCAGCCGGCGGGGACGCGATAGCCGGGCGGGCAGGGGTAGTTCCAGGCGCAAAGTGCCTCTGCCTCAGAGTAGGTTAGAGTGGGTACGGTGGAAGCCATGGGAGAGTGATGAGGTTGCAGATATGAGTTTAGATGTGATATGGCAATGGCGGCCAAGCCTACATATATATAGTGAGAAATGGTGGGAATACGAAGGCGGGAAGCGGTGGAAAGCGCGGGAAGAAGCACACGGATCGTGTGTTTCCTTCGAGCGCTTGTGAGCCGTTGGATCAGATGTGTGTTTCTTTTGAGCACTTGTGAGCTGTTGGATCGTGTGCACACAGATCGTGTGTTTCTTTTGCGGGCTTCTGAGCCGTTGGATCAGGGGTGTGTCTCTTTTGTGGGCTTGTGAGCTGTTGGATCAGCACTAGCACAAACCACTTGTGAGCCACACGACCCTATATATAGCCCACCTCTCGGACATGTTTGGCACTCACTCAGTACTCATTGTAGTTCATTTCGTAAACAAAGCATTCAGATTCCCTGCATACATCCGACGGTGCATTTGATATGCGGGCACTCATGAGCCACCGTTGGGCTGTATGTAGGGGAAACCGTATGTTTTGTTCTATCTACAAAATCTTTCAGTTCAAAAAAACCCAATACAAATCATTTGCATATAGTCAAAACATACGGTTTGTATTCGCATATAGCCATTATTACACATCACCAACATCCCTATCTAGTGTTGTGGTTTTCTTCTGCGCCGTAGCCATGGAGAATCTTCATCATTTAACAGGATGCATGGGCCAGTTTGTGCACTCTAGGTAGGAGACGACGAAAGCTGCTAATGCAATACTACCTCTTCCTAAGTATGATACACACGGAGAGGGAATAATCTTAACTGGCCACATAAAGGTTTAATACATTCCAAAGAATGCATTACATAAACGGTTTAATACATTATTACACATCACCAACATCCCTATCGATTGTTTCTGTTTTCTTCTGCCCCGTGGCCATGGAGAATCTTCATCATTTAACAGGATGCTTGGGTCAGTTTTCTCTGTGAAGGGCGGAATTTCATGAAACTTATTATAATCTACTGACATGTTTGTCTTGTCATCTACTCCCACGATGTTTCTTTTCCCTGAAAGAACTATGTGACGCTTTGGCTCATCAGACGATGTATTCTTTTGCTGATTTCTTTTTCTTGTTTTGGTAGACATGTCCTTCACATAGAAAACCTGAGCCACATCGTTGGCTAGGACGAATGGTTCGTCCATGTACGCAAGATTGTTGAGATCCACTGTTATCATGCCGTACTTTTGGTCTACATCTATCCCGCCTCCTATCAGCTTGACCCATTTGCACCGAAACAAAGGGACCTTAAAAGTAGGTCCATAGTCAAGTTCCCATATCTCCTCTATGTACCCTAATATGTATCCTTCTGCCCATTGTCATATGTTGCATCAAAGCGGACACCACTGTTTTGGTTGGTGCCCTTTTTATCTTGAGCGATCGTGTAAAATGTATTCCCATTTATCTCGTACCCTTGGAAAGTACATATAGTCGAAGATGGTGACCTGGCCAACAAGTATAGCTGATCTCCAACAGTGGTGTTATTCATGAGATGTGTCTGCAACCAATTGCCGAAAGTCTTCTCGTGTTCCCCTTTAATCCAGGAGTCAACCTTCCCCGGGTTTTCTTGTGTCTCTTGTGTCAGCCTTCCCCGACTTCAAAAAAGATTTCCTTCTCTTCCTTGGTAAGAGCGTAGCTGACAGGCCCTTGAAACTGCCCTGGATGCATGCCGTCTCGTCCTTTATGACGTTCCTGGTCCTCCCGTGCTTCCGGTGTATCTTTTGACTTCCATACAAGCCCAGGAAGCCTAGAATATTCACGCAAAGATTCTTCGTCAGGTGCATCACGTCGATTGCGGAGCGGACCTCATGGACTTCCCAATAGGGTAGCTCCCAAAATATAGATTTCTTCTTCCACATGGGTGCGCGCTTATCAGCGCCGTTTGGAACAGGTTGGCTGCCAGGACCCTTTCCAAAGATTACTTTTAAATCCTTGACCATACCAAATACTTCAGCACCAGTACGGGTGACAGGCTTCGTCTGGGTTTCTGCCTTGCCATTGAAATTCTTGTCTTTTTTCCTTAAGGGATGCTTGGGCGGAAGAAAACGACGATTGTACGGGTACACATTCTTCCTACATTTGTCCAGATATATACTTTCTGTCTGATCCAAACAGTGCCTTATTCCTCTGTCCTGAAATGTTACTAAGAGTAGGCCAATCATTGATGGTTACGAAAAGCAACGCTCGTAGGTCAAATGTCTCCTGTTTGTGCTCATCCCACACACTTACACCTGGTTTGGCCCACAAGTGCAAAAGTTCATCGACTAATGGCCTTAGGTACACATCAATGTTGTTGATGGGTTGCTTCGGGCCTTGGATGAGCACTGGCATCATAATGAACTTCCGCTTCATGCATAACCAAGGAGGAAGGTTGTAGATACATAGAGTCACGGGCTAGGTGCTGTGACTGCAGCTCTGCTCCCCAAAAGGATTCATGCCATCTGTACTTAGACCAAACCATAAGTTCCTTGCGTCACCTGCAAAGTCCCCGAACTCTCTCTCGATTTTTCTCCACTGCCGACCATCGGCGGGGTGCCTCAACTTATCGTCTTTCTTACGGTCTTCCATGTGCCAGCGCAACAACTTGGCATGCTCTTTGTTTCTGAACAGACGTTTCAACCATGGCATTATAGGAGCATACCACATCACCTTGGCAGGAACGCTCTTCCTGGGTGGATCACCCTCAATATCACCAGGGTCACCTTTTCTGATCTTATACCGCAATGCAGTGCATACCGGACATTTATCCATATTCTCATACTTCTCACCGCGGTAGAGGATGCAGTTATTAGGGCATGCATGTATCTTCTGCACGTCTAATCCTATAGGGCAGACAAGGTTCTTTGCTTCGTACGTGCTGGTGGGCAATTCATTCTTTCTTGGAACCATCTTCTTCATTAGTACCAACAACTTTTGAAATGACGAGTCAGTCACACCGGTCTCTGCCTTCCACTTCAGCAATTCTAATGTGCTACCCAGCTTCTTCTGGCCATCTTCACAAGTTGGGTACAACAATTTGTTGTGATCTTCTAACATCTGCTCAAACTGCAACCTCTCCTTTTCTGTGTCGCAGCCTCGCCTTGCATCAGAAATGACCCGACCAAGATCATCAGCGGGCTCATCTGGTGCCCGTTCTTCACCCTGACCTTCTTCTTCATTGTCTTCCATTGCGGTATCAGTGTATTCAGGGAACATAGATCGGTAGTTGTCATCATCGTTCTCTTCTTAATCGCCGTCTTCTATCATAACCCCTCTTTCTCCGTGCTTGGTCCAAACATTATAGTCGGACATAAAACTGGACCGAAGCAGGTGGCTCTGAATGACTCTTGAGGAAGTGTGATCCTTCTCATTCCGACATTCAACACATGGACAAAACATAAAGCCACCCCCATGCTTGTTCGCCTCGGCCGCATCGCGAAAAGAATGCACGCCTCCTCTGTAAGCGGCTGTGCGTCGGTCACCATACATCCATGGATGGCTCATCTGTATCATGCAACTATATATCAAACACAATCACGATGCTAAAATTAGTACCGCGTGGTCTAAACGAGAAAATAGTTGCTAACATTTTAGGACACTTGGAAACAAAGAGGAGGAAGTTTAAGTGTGGCTCGGGCACCTCATATCATGTTCGTCTTGTGTGAACTGAAGTGGCATCGCTCTAACAAGCATTTCACCAAACACCTCTAGTGCATATGAAGAAAAAAAACTAGCACAAATCCACACCACCTCCCACCAGGAAAAAAACAAGAGAGAGGGGAGAGGGGGCGACTGCCATATATATATAGGGCCAGCCCATTTGTCCCGGTTTGAGATACAAACCGGGACTAAAGGGGGGGGGGGCACCTGGCCGCAGCGGGCCGCATACCCCTTTAGTCCCGGTTTGTATCTCAAACCGGGACAAATTGGCCCTAACGAACCGGGTCAAAGGGGGGGTGGGGGGGAGGCCACCGTCGGTTTCGGGGTGACATGGCCGGACCTTTAGTCCCGGCCCAGGCCACGGCCAGGACTAAAGGGGCCGGACGAAAGGGATGTTTTCTACTAGCGAATAGATGTGCATCACTATCAGTGCAACCGATAATTGATTACAGCTACAGAGATAACAGTTGCATTAGCGACCCAGATTCCTTCAGCCATTAATGTTGTAATCAGTGAGCAAATGTCCATCAATGTTACTCGTCCATACAGTGCAATTTTTCTTTAATATAAACATCTACGATATGTATCCATTTGTCCGTGACTAAATGAAATAGTGTCAATATTCATTTTTTCAATGTAGCACTTTGTAGACTCCAAACATATTACTTGGCATTGGTTGTCCTCTTCCAAATAGGAGCATGCTTCTCAGCTATTAGCTATTATCGTAATTTGATGCATGTTTTATATCGTTCGAACAATACAGTATTTTTTTGAAACGCAAAAGATTTATCGTTTATATTGATATATAAGAAACAAACATGGCCAAGGCCAAGTGAACCAATATAAGAAGTCTAAATTTATGTAATCTTAGAAAGTTTCTTGGCACCAGCAAAAATCCAGCATTTGCCCTCATCTTTAATCTCCTGCATGAGCACCATGGGCATGGTGGATTTGTTGTTGAAAACTCTGACATTACGGTCCTTCCAGATTTCTCAAGAGATGAGGATGATAGCCGTCTTTAAACCTTTTGGAGAGTTGCTCGGGGCAATAGAAATATCCTGCTAGTACCGGAGGACCGTCGGCCGGATTGTCCCCATGCATTGCATCAAGGAAGGGCAGGAGAGCCAGGAGGCAGCATCAGCCCAAATGCCCTTGGACTAGAGGCATTCAAAAAGGACGTGTCTGGCTGTTTCCGGCTAGCATTTGCAAAACTGGCAGGAGGGTTGATGAGACCATTCCCTAACGGCAAGGCGACCAGAGGTCCACAATCATTTTTGAACCGCCAGCCATGCAAAAAGTGACACTCCGAAGGGGGGGGGGGGGCAAATCTTCCCGATGATCTTTTTGAAGGAACACGGCATGGAGCAAGCAAATTATGCGCCGTAAGCGGTGCCTGCCAAATAAACCCCTTTTCAGTGAGGGTCCATGATATGTCATCTGTTGTGCCAGGTGTGAGAACCACCGAAACCAGCCTTTCCCAAAGCCCGATGAATTGTGAGTAGTGGTCTGCAGTAAAGGCCTCCATGTTGAGATCAGTGATACTGTAACCGGCAAGTATCCCTACCAACGTCAGTCGGGAAAAGTCCTCTATGCCGACCGACAGTTGGTCGGGAAAACTTCTGGCAGATTGTTGGTCGGTAATGCCCTTGTATAGCACAGGTTGGGAATCAAGCAATACCGTGTGTTCAATTGAGCCGGCCAGCCGTGCTAGACCCGATCCTACCCAACGACTTCGTGTTGCCGCCGATGGAACATAGTGATATGGATCCTAGGCCGTCTCGGCTTTAGGCGCATTGGTGTTAACGTGTTGTTGCATATGTCGGGTCACGACACGGTGCCACTGTGGCGACAGTCGCAGCTGAGTTCCACCGATGACTTCAAAGAAGGGTTATGCTAGCAAAACATCTCGCCGCGCGTCATCCGTAATACAGATGGCAATGCCGGCCAATAGTAGTCAAGGGTCTCCAACTCCTCCATGGTGATGTCGCGGAGTTCGACCTTAAATCTGGCAAAGCGGTGCTCCTCGTCGGGTCTCTCGTTTCTTACCTTCCACTACGAGAAGATCTGCCGCATCTCCTCCTCGCTGATCTCCCCGTTCCATGATAACAACGCGGAGTAACCGATGTCGTGCCACCGCTGATCAAAATGTCTTTGTAATGTTGCAGAGAACAGTAGTTGGACGTAACATACACCAATGGGTGAGCTATTGAATAATAGCAGGTTCATGCACAACCACCAGCTCTTGCCGTACCTGTATAAATTTTAGTCGCCTCAAACTGCTGCATCAATTCTAGGTCCGTTCTCTGAAAAAGCATTAAGTTCATGTAAAACTGTAGATTACCATCCAACAGTAGTTAAGCTTGGCGGGATGGCCGGATGGATCCGAATGTGCCTGGAAGACCAGGTTGGGGCCCTGGCCCTCGTTCTTGGGTACCAAGTTTAGAGTCTTCATTGGCAATACTCACATGGTACTTAGCACATCAATTGCTTTTCTTAATAAACTAGTTCATCCACATGTAGACATTTAGTTCAGGGGTCAAGTGTAAAATTATCACCAATCAACTAAAGTTTAATTCCAGCGATGATGCATATACTAGTTATTTATTTTTGTACCTGTGAACCTCTGTTGTTTTAGACAGATACATCTGAAGCTCTGAACAAATGCTTCGTATGCAGCTTCTATCTCGTCTGCTGCTGCTGTCTTCTCCAAGATTGTTGCGACCCACCGCGCCCCTCCTTCAGATAGCTTGCCGAGTTGCCGATCGTATCCACCCAACAAATAAGGTTTTACAATTTCTCAGCTAAATATTCGCTGGTCTTTTTATCTCTTGGTGATCAGTGTATGCAGTCTTACTAGTTACACCCAGCAAACAAGGCGGTATAGAAATATAGGAACCAATCCACGAACAACTAAGAAATGCTCGTGCCGAGCTTGACCAATCCAATTCGCTAGGTCTTTCCGCCGATTGTCTTTTGGTAAATGATGATGTTGAGACTCGCTATGCGATTGATGGTAGTCAACCCATTGGTTGCATAAGATTTCCTTGACTGAGTTATCTGAATGCATGTAAGTATCATGTTCAACTTTTCTTTCTAAAGCCATTTGACTATCATGAAGGTTCAGGTGGTGGCATGCTTTCCATGGACGGCCACATTGAGCGGTTGAATGGCTCCCATGGCGCCTTTCAAGTATTTGACCTTGACTGTACAGTTGAACCAGCAAAGGGGATGCATCTAATGTTTCTTCTGATGGGCCTTGGACTGTGTTTGAGCTTGGTCAGCCGGTGCCAAGCCTAACTTACTGCATCAGGTACTGTGTAGAGGGTGCTCGGTAGCTTGGTAGTAGTCTAACTTCGACAGTAACACTTATAAGCATACTAAAGAAGGTTCTGACAACAAGACTGCCAGCCCTAGGTATTTTTTGCCCTTCCAGAATGTCTCTCTTCATAAGGAACCACCCTTAGATGACACTTCGTGAAAGTAGTGCTTACTTACAGATAAGGTACTCATGTTACAGAGTTCGATAAAGAATCACGAGATGGTCGTCTCTGATAGTGTAAGGTACTCTTGTCTGATAAGAGCATATGCTCAGTTTGCCTATTTCTGTGTGCCTCTTTTTGGCCTGGTAACAACAGATCCGTTATGCCCTTTGTGCATGATATGGCCTTCTAAATTTTCGAATCTTCTAAAATTTGTCTGGTTTGTCTTTGTTACTGAGTCCAAAATACGAGCTGTTCACATTAAAAATTTGCACTCTCGTAGTTTACATTGCTGACTACATATAGGTATTTTTTTCAGATTCGCTTGAAACTTTCAGACCGAGTTCTCAGAGTTTCCAAAATAACATCCCCTCGCTCGGCCTCCATTTCAGACCCTCTCTTTTCATTTATTCCACAGACGCCGATAGGTTGACCCCACCTTTCAGATGCTTCTCCTTCATCCTCCAGCTCCTCCCCAGGACTGAAGCCACGCGCCCACACTCGCCAAGTTCCCCACGCCGCCCCCATGCGCAAACGACCTCGTTTCAGAGCCAGTTGAATAGGCCACCCCATCCTCCCCCTTTACCCTCGCTCTTTTCCGGACATTGCCGCCAAGCAGCCGCGCAATAGCTCGCTGTCGTCGCACCTATTTATTGTCACCTTCGTCCTCTATTTCCTGTGAGTTCCGACCACCCGGAGCTCCCCTTTAACCTCTACATCCTTTCCGTTTCTTCACCAATCATTTGCACTGTTTGCTTATTGTGCATATTTAATATCTAGTTTCTTTTCTCACACACTTCTCTTCTCAAAATTGTAGATGGTTCTGTACACCGTGGCTAAGATGCCCCACATCGGAGACGAGGATAACTTTGACGACCAGTTGGCCCGAGTCACAGACCAGCTACATCTGACCACACCAAGGTTCCGAGGTAGAGTCTTGCCATCCGTAGCACCTGGGACTCATCGCTGGGAGATTGAGACACATATATTCGGACGCTCTGTGAGGACTTGATCTTTCCTTATACACAGGACTTATTCTTCATGAAAAAGTACTCCGACTGGGATATTGGGATCGAGATGGCGATGCTGGACGCGCTGTCCCGCCTTTGCTACTCGTACTGCGAGTATATGCCTGAGGAGTCGGCTTTCCGCCACTTCGGTGGACGCAACCCGAAGGGACTCCAGAACGGGTGGGGACAGAGTGGGTATGCCTTGGTGTCTGAGTTCTCGATGTTCAGCGGATTCCCGACTCCAGCTACTAGTAGGAGAAGCCAACCAGCTAGCTTTTTGGTTTCCTCCAATTTCTCACCTAAACATTACAGATACACTACTACAACCGAATAATAACATGTAGGGGAATAACAAGGCACAAAGATTGGTCCCTAGCGAGCTAGCATGACATGCAACTAGGCAAATGAATCCAGCCCGGGATACATATATATATAGAAGCTTTCGTCACTGAATATAATGAATGGAAAAACACATATCTAACCTCAGTATGCAAGAACTTGAGATACATAAAGCATCACAAAAATGTTCTGCACAAAGATAGCATGACCAGTAGTTCTGATAAATTAGTTATCATAACTTTGCAGCATGTGTATCACCCTCTCTTTGTTTTCTTTCACCCAGTTCATGTTTACCTAGGAAAGGGGAGACGCGCTATAAGCATGCCCATATAGATGCAGAATGCATGACAACAAAATAACTAATATCGTTCTACATTGTCCTAAATAAGTGAAATATATGACATAAATATTGCATAATACAATGCACACTAAGGGAAACAGGCGGTACGCCGACGGCTTAAAGCCGTCGGCATAGGAAGAAAGGCCGTCGGCACAAGCTACGTCGACGGCTGCCCTCGGCATACGTCCGTCGGCGTAATATGACTTCGGCGTAAACATATTTGTCGTCGGCGTATTAAAATCCGTCGGCATAGGTCTACGCCGACGACTTTGCCGTCGGCATATTTTTTCCAAATTTTAAATTTTTTTTTAATTAACTTTTTATTTTTATTAATCTTTTTCAAAATTTCTTATTTAGACACACACTTAATATCAGGTCAAAATACTTACCCTGGTCAAACTTCCCAGGGGTCACCCATCATTAAATTGCTCCAGCCTCAGCACGCTTAACGTTTATATTCCTTACACATTAGCTACCAAATAATATGTTAGAACTTACTGATACTATTATCCTATCAATCATATTAACTCCTGAGTCATGATGTTACATTGTTTTAAAGTTTAAATTTAAAAAATCTATTTGAATAAATAACAATGATTATGCAATAATATTTTTTGAATAAATAACAAAAAAATGAATTTTACTTTATTTTTTTCCTGTTTACATTCAATATGGAATAATTCATATCTTTAAATTCGTAAATCGAAATTTGACAAATAAAATATCTAAGTCGATTAGAAAAATGAGAGGAATTCAAATATGACATCCATACCATGTTTTGCATCATATTTTGTGTACTTGCTTCACAAAACAGGTCATTTTTGACATTTAGAAAATGAAAAATGATATTTATAAAAATAATTTGAAAAACCTCAGTTCGGTAACATTGTTGCACATACCAAGATACACATATGTGCCAAATATGGGCACATTATCACAAACTATTCCACGAAATTGGTTATATCTTGGTCGTTTGACTTCGAAAACATGGTCAAAATGGTCAACAAGGCTATCCATTGAAAGAAGTCGGTTTTTCCAAAACTATGGATGGTTCTATGAAATAATCACTACTTGTGTACCTTAAAATGATTTTTGGAAAAATTTCAGAGCAAACTATCACACACTTGTAGTTCAAATTTGAATTACTTTCGAAAAATCATTATAAAGTCATTCAAATGTGCGAAATTAGGTAGAAAGGGAGAAAATTCCTAATATTTTTGTATTATCCTTTAAATATGGACTAATTTGTGTGAAAATTGGATGGGTGCCATTTTGCATCATATTTTGTGTACTTGCTTCACAAAAAAAGTCATTTTTGACATTTAGAAAATGAAAATGATATTTATAAAAATAATTTGAAAAAACTCAGTTCGGTAACATTGTTGCCCATACCAAGATACACATATGTGCCAAATATGGGAACATTATCACAAACTATGCCACGAAAATGCTCATATATTGGTCGTTTGACTTGAAACCCATATATGTTTATAGATGATAGACCTTTTTGTGAAGTGATTTTTTGTAAAGTTTGACAAAAATCAAGTTTATAATTTTCCTGTCAACTAGTACACATAAGAGGACTCCATGCCAAAGGATTTTTTTTTTTGAGATTTTCTTTATTTTCGTTGAGTTATTCGAAAACATGGTCAAAATGGTCAAGAAGGCTATCTGTTGAAAGAAGTCGGTTTTTTCAAAACTATTGATGGTTCTATGAAATAATAACTACTTGTGTACCTTAAAATGATTTTTAGAAAATTTCAGAGCAAACTATCACACACTTGTAGTTCAAATTTGAATTATTTTCGAAAAATCGTTATAAAGTCATTTAAATGTGAGAAATTAAGTAGAAAGGTAGAAAATTCCTAATATTTTTGTATTATCCTTTAAATATGGACTAATTTGTGTGAAAATTGGATGGGTAACATTTTGCATCATATTTTGTGTACTTGCTTCACAAAAAAAGTCGTTTTTGACATTTAGAAAATGAAAAATGATATTTATAAAAATAAAAAACTCAGTTCGGTAACATTGTTGGCCATACCAAGATACACATATGTGCCAAATATGTGAACATTATCACAAACTATGCCACGAAAATGGTCATATATTGGTCGTTTGACTTGAAACCCATATATGTTTATAGATGGTAGATCTTTTGTGAAGTGATTTTTTGTAAAGTTTGACAAAAATCAAGTTTATTATTTTTCCTGTCAACTAGTACACATAAGAGGACTCCATGCCAAAGGATTTCTTTTTTTTTTTTGAGATTTTCTTTATTTTCTTTGTGTTATTCGAAAACATGGTCAAAATGGTCAACAAGGCTATTCGTTGAAAGAAGTCGGTTCGTCCAAAACTATGGATGGTTCTATGAAATAATCACTACTTGTGTACCTCAAAATGATTTTTGGGAAAATTTCAGAGCAAACTATCACACACTTGTAGTTGAATTTGAATTACTTTCGAAAAATCGGCATAATGTCATTTAAATGTGCGAAATTAGGTAGAAAGGGAGAAAATTCCTAATATTTTTGTATTATCCTTTAAATATGGACTAATTTGTGTGGAAATTGGATGGGTGCCATTTTGCATCATATTTTGTGTACTTGCTTCACAAAAAAGTCGTTTTTGACATTTAGAAAATGAAAAATGATATTTATAAAAATAATTTGAAAACCCCAATTCGGTAACATTTTTGTAGATCTCCTTATGCTCTTCGAAACGAGCTAAAGAACATCAAAATCCGACTTCAAATGCAAAAGTTATGATCAAAGTAGTGAGTAGCCATAGATCAAAAGAGAGCTATGCCAAGGGCAATGCCGTCGGCATAGACCAAATATCTATCCAAGGACAATGCTGTCGGCGTAGAGAGGCCTACGCCAAGGGCTTTTTATACGCTGAGGGTGGCTGTCGGCGTAGTCTGGATACGCCGAGGGCTTTTTCTACACCGACGGCCAAGTCGGAGGGCTGGCATCCGCGGGCTCTACGCCGACGGCCCCGACAAAAATCCATCGGCGTAGAGCGCCATTCCTGTAGTGGCAGGCTGCAAGTTGGAAAAAGTGACGAACCAACACAAATAAAAAGGAGAACATTGTTGTGGTTGGAAGTTATTGTAAGTTCCATATAAAATAGATACATGCAGTACAAAAGACTAGCTAGATATCTCTCTGCATACCAAGGAGCCAATCCCCTGGAGTATATGGAATTATGGCCTTTCCTCTTCCTTGCGGAAACAACTAAATGCTCTAGTCTCGATGATTTCCTTCATGAAATTATCTTCCAAAGCTGTGAGATTATAAGATTTAACAATTCCCATTATTTCAGCCACTCCTCCATCACGAGTTGTTGCCAAGACTACACTACCCATGTCACCATGTTGAAGACGGGCTTTGAGTTGTTCCCATTTATCAACCTCTTGTTTCTAGACATCATCTAGTACAAGGAGGAACCTTTGTCCGCTCACTACACTCTAAAGGCTATCAAGTGGTCTCTTCATGGAAGTAGTTGCTGCTTCTGTACCATAATTCTTCTTCATGGGAGCTTATTCCATACCATCATTTTTATCAACAATTGGTTCAATTATACTTTTAGCCAGGGAATCCACATTGAGGCCATCCAAGACACACACCCATAGCAGCAAATCGAAATGCTTCTTAATTTCAGGTTCACTATAAACAAGCTGTGCTAATGTGGTCTTGCCCATACCCTCTATTCCAACAATAGGAACAACTTTGAGATCTGCATTATTAGCTTGTCCAACTAGCATACTGACAATTTCCTTAGTATTCTTATTTCTCGATCTGCTAGCGATTTTCTTTGGATCAAAGATAACATGATCCATCTTCCGCAAATGGTTGGACTTGGGTGGCACCAGTTTTCGGTGATATTTGTAGCCAAAGGCATTCATATCGGTCACTGCTTCAATGGCCTGCACAATCTTGCGGAGCTTTGTACCTATCCTTACGAAATACAAAACGGTTGTGAGTGGGAAAGATTTTTACCACATCGAAGCCAAGCTCCTTGTTTTTTTTTTTTTGGATAAAGGGATTTTATTACTTAAAAGTTTTAAGCATTACACCCGGCCTCTGCATAGCTAACATGCACACAGCCACCAGTTCATCTGTAACCAATTCAGTACAAAAAGTAGAAAATGCGAATTACATATCATAATGAGAAAATGTAGATCCGCTTAAGATCCTGGTAGGTCTATCCGGAGTCTATGTTGCCATCCATGCCGGGAGAATAACTCCCTGCCTGCAGTCTCCAGCCTCGACGCCACCTCCAAAAATAAGTCTCGGCGCTCCACACGCTGCAGAGCCGACCATGCTCGCAGCGTAGCTGTACACCGATATATAACCTGCATAACAGAATCATTTTTATCGCTAAAAACCTTGTCATTTCTACATAGCCACAGCGACCAAATAATGGCAATCGCACCCATCCTATAGAAGAGTTTAAACCTGGGATCCACGCCATTTAACCAGTTGCCAAAAATGTTTGCAACAGTACGCGGTGGATGTAAGGTAGAACCTATCTGGATGGCTGACCATATAGACCAGGCGAATTCGCACTGAAAGAATAAGTGTGTAATGGTCTCGTCATGTTGACAGAAAACACACTTTTTACTTCCATGCCAATTACGCTTGGCAAGGTTGTCTTTTGTAAGAATTACACCCCGACGAAGATACCACGCAAACACTTTAGTTTTAAGCGGGATCTTCATCTTCCAAATTTTGTTATTATCCTTAATATCGACTGGCATATCGGGTAGAATTAGTGCTCTATACATAGAATTTTGTTATTATCCTTAATATCGACTGGCATAAACTGAATTTACCATTCTTCGTAAGATTCCATTAAAATTTATCTGGACCTTCCGACAATTGGACTGAATCCAATCGGATGAGCAAGGCATTCTAGGATGCTTGTCTTGTTCCAAGTAAACTTCTTCTGAACGAAACATCTGGTGGGGAGGTATCCAACACCTTCGCGATCGTGTCGCTTTTGTTTCGTACAATAGTGTACAGAGCCGGATATTGTTCTCTTAGGGTAGATTGGCCTAGCCATTTATCCTCCCAGAAACGAATTTCCGATCCGTCCCTAATTGAGAAAGATCCATGTTGGAAAAAAACTTCTTTGTAGCCATGAGGCCAGCCAGAAGTGTGAATCGCCAGGTTTCCAAAAAACCTGAGAGACAGCTTGATCTCCCACATATTTTCTCCTAAGGAGGGTTTGCCAAACTCCATCTTCCGATAGAAGTTTGAAGAGCCATTTACCTAGCAGTGCTCTATTCTTGACCTCAAGGTCATGAATTCCGAGCCCTCCTTGGTCTTTAAGATAACAAACCATACTCCATTTAGTCAGACGATATTTTTTCTTCTCGCAATCCCCTTGCCAAAAGAATCTAATCTTTTTAAGATTCCTTTGGGCAATTGGAAAAATGAAATCATGTACAGTACCATGTTTGTTAGTACCGAGTTTATGAGAATCAATCTTCCACCCAGGGATAAGAGTTTGCCTTTCCAGCTATTTAAGCGTAATTGAAGTCTTTCCTCCCCCTTTTTCCATTCAGCATTTGTAAGTTTCCGATAATGTACCCAAATAGTTGATAGGAAAATGACCTTGCTCACAGCCAAAGAGTTCAGCATACAAGGCGGCGTCTTCTCGAGCCTCGCCAAAGCAAAACAATTCACTTTTATGGAAATTTATCTTAAGACCCGAAAGTTGCTCGAATGCTGACAACATTAACTTAAGGTTACGAGCTTTTTCGATGTCATGTTCCATAAAAAGAATTGTATCGTCAGCATATTGAAGAATCGATAGACCACCATCTACAAGATGTGGAATCACTCCTTCAATTTGACCCACAGATTTAGCACGTTCGATCAAGATAGCCATCATATCAGCCACTATATTAAATAGTATTGGCGATAACGGGTCACCCTGTCTGAGGCCTTTTTCGTTTGAAAGTATTTGCCAGTGTCATCATTGACCTTAATGGCTACACTTCCTCCCAAAACAAAGTTATTAACTAACGCGCACCACTCAGGAGAAAAACATTTCATTCTGAGGGTCTGCTGAAGGAAAGACCATTTGAATTTATCATAAGCTTTCTCAAAGTCAATTTTAAGAATTACCCCATTCAGTTTTTTCCTATGTAGCTCTTGAACTGTTTCATGTAGGATCGCAACTCCATCAAGGATGTTGCGGCCTTGCATAAAAGCCGTCTGAGACGGACGCACTACATGATCTGGCACACTATTTAGTCGAATTGTAGCCACTTTGGTGAATATTTTAAAACTAACGTTAAGAAGGCATATAGGTCTAAATTGTTGAATCCTTTCTGCCTCGTTAACCTTAGGTAATAAAATTATCTCCCCAAAATTGAGATGAAACAACTCTAACTGTCCATTGTGAAGACAGGCAAACAGTTGAAATAAATCTGACTTGATAACATCCCAAAATTTCTGGTAGAACTCAGCCGGTAAACCATCAGGTCCAGGTGCTGAATTATGTTTCATTTGGAAAACTGTCATCCTCACTTCCTCCTCTGAGTAGAGTTTAGTAAGTAGACTATTTTCCTCATCTGAAACCTGGGGGATATCCTCTGTTCGAGACTCATCCAAAGTGAAATTTCCTTCCTCTGGAGCACCGAACAGGCCTTTATAGTAATTTGTAATGTACGACTTTAGTTGTTCATGGCCCTCAATCATTCCCTCATCCTGGACTAGAGAATGAATGCGCTTTTTCCTGTGTCTGCCATTGGCAATACTATGGAAATAGCGAGTATTCGAATCCCCTTCTAGGATGAATTAGGCTTTAGAACGTTGATACCATTTTAACTCCTCTCGCAGTAGCTTCGCTATCTATACATTGGATTGGCTCTTTAACTCAATCTCTTGCTCGGATAGTAACCGAACTTCTGCTAATGCTTCTAGAGCATCAATAATCGAGGAAAGTCATTCCTTCTCTTTTTTAAGTAAACCAGAAGTATGACGGGCCCAACCAACGAGGTGCGTGCGTAAAGCACGTATCTTGTTTTTTCACCGCTGGATAGGCGTATCACCCGCAACTAGTCTTTCCCAAATTCTTTTAACCATCTCATGAAAACCCTCGCAGTGCAGCCACCCAAGCTCAAACTTGAACCGTGGCTTACACTGTGGCCTAGGTATTCCAGAAGTCAAAAGAATGGGAGCATGGTCTGACAAACCCTCAATACGTTCTAGAGCCCGTACCGACACCAGTGGGAACCTAGATTCCCAATCAGTATCCATCAGTACACGGTCTAGTTTCTCGTAAGTGGGTTTAGGGAGAGAATTAGCCCAAGTAAACTGTCTCCCCACCATTGTAATCTCTCGTAAGTTCAAGTTGTCAATGACTGCATTGAACAAAAGAGGCCAACGGTTGTCAAACCGACCCTTACTTTTCTCAAACGGAAAACGTAGCATGTTGAAATCCCCACCAATGATAATAGGGTGTGGGTTATCTTTTTCCAAGTTTACTATTTCACAGAGAAAAGAAGTCTTAGCCGCTTCCTGGGCCGGCCCATATACGGCAACAAGACTCCAGATGAAATTATCGGATTTATTACGGATGTGCATTTTAATATGAAAATCACCATCCGTAACATCCAACACTTCCATGGTATCAGTCCTGATGCCTAGTAGAATGCCTCCGGAACGGCCATGAGGGGGACGCGAGTACCAATCAAACTCTATACCGCCCGAAAGTCGGTTCAATAGAGATTGCGAAAACTCACGTCTACCCGTCTCAGAAATAGCTAAGAAATCCAAATTATGGTCCAGAACACAACCAGCAAAGTGCAAATATTTAGCCAAGTCACCAAGACCTCTGCTATTTGCAAACATGGGGGATTTGGATAACTTGGCCCATTTCCGAGACTTGTTGGTGTTAGATTTAGATTTTTGACCGGATGCTTTTAACTCATACAATGAGCTCAAACCGTCGTCATCCAAACCACCCTCCAACACTTCACCAATTAGATGAGAAAGAAGCTGACCATCTGATGTGGCATTCGCTTCTTCTTCATCCATATAGGTGGCTGTCAACCCAGTCGAAACTTTAGGAATAACCGTAAGACGGTCAAATTCCCATATGCCTCAAGACTTTAGTTGACACATTCGCCGCGCAGCTTCCCCAACGAACCTCCCTCCACTGCCCAGGCAGCCGCAGGTTCTCTCGGATTTCGGGATTCCATCAGAGGCGTTGAGGAGGAAGCGCTTTTGCTTATCGGATGCTCAGGCCCACCGACCTACCTAGAGCCCAATTAAAACGAACCCACGCAGTACTACATAACTGTGCACGTATACCCTGATTGTAAAACAAAAAACAAAACAAAAACTGTGCATGTATACCCTAAAAAACTGTGAGTCTGCGTGTTATGAAATTCAAATTCGTAGTTTTTGAAACCATACATCCAAAACATGACGATTTCATCGTACATATAAAACCCCTTATGACATAAATTAGGGACAATAAACAAGAACATAATAGGCATCTTTCAACAAACTAAAATAACCTTATAATTCATGAGAATCGTCATGGTAGCTCGAAAAGCCCTGCATGCGTGTGGTCATGGAAGCTCGAGGGTTCGCTCTCCCTGGTGTTGACTGGAGGGATACCATCTTCTCTTCCTTGAAGTCTGCGATTTTGTTGAACAGGATTCATATGAGTTGGATTGATTGTAAAGGCGGGCTTCCTCAGGGACCCGTACTTGTGCATGCTCATGCGAGATTCCAACACATGATCATACAATACGTCATCCCTGACGGACGATGCTTCTTGCTCAGTCCTGCACTACGCTGTCGGCACTTTGATCATATTCACGGTCATTGTTTCAGTTGCTCAACGCCTCAAGCTCAACTTGTATAAGTTTACGCTTTCAACATGTATGGTTATCGACTTCCACAGAAGCACCATGGTTCCTATGCATGTAAATTTCGCGTTGATTGCCGAGAATCAAACCCGGGTTGTCGTGCACAAAAAATTCCGCAAACCTATCTTGGACTTCCCCCGAAATAGTGAGAAATCGAAGCTCTCCTATTTCATGTCGTTGATTGCAAAAAAACGGTGAAGAGGGCTACCCGATGGCACCGCACAAAAACGCCCCCCCCCCCCCCCCATTGCGATGGTTCTATACAAGTGCATGCATGCTGATTTAAGCAATGACATCACTAGATCCCCCCTTTAAAAAGGATTTATCTCTCGAACCAATCCCATGGTATATCCGTTTTCACCATTGTCTTCGTCGTGACGAGATCCTAGAAACTTGATTGTGTTAAAATTTATCTAATAATCATATACAATTATCATGATAATCTCATAGCTATAGTACATTAATCTCGTTACTCGTGCGAGAAACATTCGTAGAAACAAGTTGCCCGAGCGGCCAAAACCGACACTCAACACTTCAACGCAACACCGCAGTGGCGAGACAGGAGCCACCGCTCCGACATCTACGCCGGTCCCAGGGCGCACCGCTTAGCCAATGAAGAGAAACGTACAACACCGACCAGACGAGCAAGCGAAGCACCGACACGGGAGGCTAAGGGCTCCACAACGATGCCTCCAAGGAGGGAAGCAATGGCCAAGAGCGCCTCCATCACCGGCATCAACCTGGAGCTAACCAAACCGAAGTCGCATCCGCCTAGCCACCGTAGTTGGGGCTGCCCAGCAACTCGCCTTCGCCAACCACCAACTCACTCTACTGGTCCCTCTGGCGAGTAGAACATCCAAGGCGAGGCCCCAAGAGGCAAGCGACACAAGAACATCGCCTCGTCCGATCCCGAGTGGGATCTAGAGTTTCCCCTCGAGAATCCCAAACGGAGGAGCAAGGACACCACAACGACTACGAATTCGACCTTGGCGCGCCGGCGGTCGGCGCTCCGGTGTGGTTCGAGCGCGGCTGTAAGGAAGCGAGAACCGTGGGATAGAATATTGAGTTGTGTAGCCGGTCGCCAGCTAAAATAGATGCAAGCAATTTTATCAAAAAAAGGAGGACTCCGACTTAAATTGCTCCAGGGGGTATATATAGATGCTTTATTGCATGGTGGTACACACATATAAGCTTGAGCATGCACAAACTTGAGGTGCATAGAGCATGCCGAAGTCTAAACTCTACAAGGACACATCACAAAAAATGTTCTCCACAAGAGCCAGCATGATCACTTCTGAGAAATTAGTCATCATTATTTTGCGGCATGCTTGTCATCTTATCTTCTATGCTTTTCATCCAGTTTACGCTTCAACAGGAAATCGAAAACACCATATAAGCATGCCCAAATAGATGAACAATGCATGAGAACAAAATAACTGATCGCATTATACATTGGCACCATATAAGCATGCCCAAATAGATGAACAATGCATGAGAACAAAATAACTGATCGCATTATACATTGGCCTAATGAAGTAAAATATCTGATGTCAATATTGTATGATACAATGGACGTTGCAAGGTGGAAAAATTGTGATGATCACATACAAATCAAAAGGAGAACTTTCTCATGGTTGCAAGTCCTCGTAAGTTCTATATAAGATACATACATGCATGCATGAGAAAAGACTGCCTAGCTAGCTCTCTACCCCGTCAAGCACATGGAGTATATGGAAACCAAAATATTGATTCGAAACTGAGAGATTGGTGGAAACCAAAATAAGACAAAATCAAAACCCTGAGTTTGCGTGCGGTGGATGCTGGGCGTTTGAAGTCGCCGTGGCCATGAATAGCCAGTGCCTTCCGGTACGCGATAGAAGAAGGGCTCGATGCATGGGAGACCATGCCGTTCGTGGGATGGAGCCGGACCTGCAAGTTCCAGTTCGAACTGGATGTTTACATCAGCGACTACGTTTCCTAGGAACATCGAAGTTGCCCTCTTGTGAATGGTGGCGGTGCAGCTGTTGCTGGTTGTGCTTCAATACAGAGAGCACAGATGCGGCGTCTTCAGAGGACCGTTGTGGGCTAGGGGACCACATCCTGACATCTCCGAAGATCCACCAGGGCTCGATTTCTAGATCGCGAAAAATCCATGGAGCAATTAAATTAGAATTGAGAGTGGACATGCTGAGCAGGGATGCCTTTGCGGGATATTGTAGCTAGCGTGTCGTGTACCCCATAGGCGCGGTGACTATTCATGACTAGTTAGTGTGTACACAGGACCCAAATAATGTTCGAATCACTAGTCGACAAAAGCTTGGTCCGCGGTGGATAGAACTTTACTATAAGGAGAGGACCACGACATTGCGTAGGGAATTTTTCCAAATCCGAGTTTAAAATATTATCTCTTAACGTTAATCGAATTCAGATCGTTTCACGTGGGTTCGTTCACGAGTATTAAAACAAGATCCATTATGTTTGACGAACTTTTTTCGTGTCAGTTGCCAGGTTATTATACTGTAGTTGCCATCATACTAGATAACAAGTTGCCATCTAAATAACACACAGTTAACAGATAATTTTTATATATTTTATCTCGTAGCAATGATCAACATGTCTAGAGAATAACTATTCGATCCACTCTAAACACGTAAAAATCAAATTAACATCAGGAAATGTTTATATTGGTAAGTAGCGAAATTAAAAAAAAAAACTGGCAACCATTTGATTTTAACTTGATGACCAACATGACTATATCTGGTGACCAAGTGTCTATAATCTGGCAACTAAGTTCGGAAAAAAAAAGTTGTCAAAACATATCAATATGGGACCTACTTTCGAAGATTTCGACGCGACAAAGTTAACCGTGAAAACAGATCTATGTTTTGACTTACGGTTTAAGAGATAATACATTTTAAAAATTGAAACCTAAAAAGAATCTACGTGGCTGCATACATGCAAAGCTTAGTTGCCATATTTTGAACCGTGCCCACGGAAAACTAATCTGGGGCACGTACCCTAAGTAGCACAGTCCAATAATGTTTGTTATTCAATATAAACTGGGATTTGAGAAGGAAAATGAAAACACAAAAATTCTATATAGAAATATCAGTTAACTTTACATATAGGTACAAATTGGGAATTAGAATAGAGATAATGCATCTAGTCAGAAAATTGTGGATTTACGTGGCCCCAATATTCACGTTCATCCATATAGTTCCGGTCTGCGTGTCGTCATCTGTTCCAACTCGCTATCATCTGTTCAACCTCCTTGGCGATAATTTCTCCGCCCGATTAATCAGGACTATCCTGTTACACATATGGAAAAAAGTATGCCAAAGATGATAATAGTAGTTGGCAGTAACCAATAAACTTTGGAGTTAAAGCCTCGAAATCTAACATAATTTTCCATATCAAATAGATTATTTTGAGACTAAAAACTTTTACACCGGAATTAGGAACTATCATTAAGCTTGTAACATAGCTCATCATACAATTTTAGAAGATCTTTTGAACAATAAATTCTTCGTGAGCAAGAAAATGTAATACAAATAACGGTAATAGAGAAAGTATTTCTTTTCTATAGCATGACAAAGTCTAAACTCCGCAAGTACATAAAAAAATGTTCTCCACAAGAGCCAGCATGAATGCATGATCAGTTCTGAGAAACATTGCTTTGCAGCATGCGTATCACCCTCTGTTATTTTGCTTTCATCCAGTACACGTTTAAACCGGAAATCGAAAACACCATATAAGCATGCCCAAATAGATGAAGAATGCATGACAACAAAATAAGTGATAACGTTCTACATTTGCCTTAACAAATGTGAAATATCTGATAAATATTGTATGACACAAAGGGACGTTGCAAGGTGGAAAAAATGTGATGACCCCATACAAAAAAAGTAGAACTTTCTTGTGATTTAAACTTCTTTTAAGTGTATATAAGATACATCACGCGTCAACCACATGGAGTATCAGGAATTGTGGCTACGAAGATTTCCTCGAGAGAAATATTGATCCAAATTTGAGAGACGCGAGGAAACCAAAATAAAACCAAAGCAAAACCCCCAAGTTGTTCATCTTCGTCATGTTGATGTACGTGCGTCGGGTGCTGGGCGTTCGCTGGCTTAGTTTAGCGACCAAAGATGGCCTCCATGCATGGGATACCATGCCCTTCGTAGGTTGGAGTCGGACCTTTTTTTTCGAAATGGGAATCCCCGGCTTCTGCATCAAGCGACGCACACAGCAATTTATTGCAAAGTATCAATAAGTACCAATCCTTACAAATCATGGATCACATAAGGTTGAAACAAAAATCAACCATCGAAACATAATCAACATATAGCAACTAGGCATGCGTAATGCGATTAATATGCTGCCAGGAAACCCGGCTGAAGATACCCCGAGCGACCATCAGGAGCCGTGAACATCCAGTAGCCATAAGATCCCGCTGATCCGACGGGAGAAGGAAAGCCCAAAGCTGGATCCAATGAGCTGCCATATTGATAACCTGCATAACATGAAAATTCCTTGCTCTATTAAAAATAAGATTATTTCTACAATTCCAAATTGCCCAACAAATGGCTGAAACGCCTATACGAATACGAGCCTTTGTATGTCTGTCAACTCCATTTTACCAGTTACCAAACATATTAGTAATATTAGTCGGTGGAGTGATGTTATAAGTGCTGTAAACAATTGTCCAAATAATTTTTGCAAAAGGGCAATTAATAAAAAGATGTTCTACTGTCTCCTCCGAGCCACAGAAAGAACATTTTGTACATCCTTGCCAACGCCGTTTGGCGAGATTATCTTTAGGGAGCAGCACTTTTTATTAAGAAACCACATAAACACTTTTATCTTGAGTGGGATCTTTAATTTCCATAAATATGTCTGAAGGAATCTAGTATGTCCATTCATCAAATCTTCATTCATTGATTTAACTGAAAAGATGCCCGAAGCGGTTAATTTCCACACAAAGCGATCTGGAGACTGAGATAAATTAACATTCATGAGTCTAAGACATAATTGGGACCACGCAGCCCAATTATTTCCTGTCAAAGATCGTCGAAAACTCATATTGAGAGGGGGCGCAGCCGCCAAAACGCCATGAACCGAGATGTTCTTCCTATTGGTGATGTTATAAAGGGATGGATATTGTACTTGCAACGACTGATCACCAAGCCATGTATCCTCCCCAAACCGAATTGTCTTACCATCCCCAAGTTGGAATTTGCCCCTATTAAAAAAATCGTCTTTGACTTCCATGAGTCCTTTCCAGAATGGGGAGTCTGTGGGTTTCTCTTGCACTTCTGCTATGGTTTTATTGGAGAGGTATTTGTTATGCAACAATTCCAGCCAAATACCCTCCTCATTGAGCAACTTACTAAGCCATTTACTATGTAAGCAACGATTTTTTAATTCTAGGACTTCAATCCCTAATCCCCCTTGATCTTTCGGTCGACAAATCATGTTCCCAATTCGAACTCGATGTCTACATCAGCGACTACGACTACGTGCGGCCCAGGAACAACGAACATTTCCCGATGAGAGTGGTAGCGGTGCAGCCGGTGCTGGTTGCGCAACAACAATACAAAGTTCATAGAGCATAGATGCGGCATCTTAAGAGGACCCTACAGAGGGCCTCTCGACCACCAAGCCACTGTTATGAGCTAGCGGACCACATCCTAGCTGATGACATCTCCGGAGATCCACCAGGGCTCGATTTCTAGATCGCGAAAAATCCATGGGGCACCAACTTCACCGAGCAATTACATTAGAATTGAGAGTAGACATGATGAGC
This sequence comes from Puccinellia tenuiflora, assembly GCA_012064385.1. NCBI lineage: Eukaryota > Viridiplantae > Streptophyta > Magnoliopsida > Poales > Poaceae > Puccinellia > Puccinellia tenuiflora. The sequence goes on from QRDG01000006.1 coordinate 76,628, forward strand.
AGGGAGGCCTTTGCAGGATATTATAGCATGTCGTGTACCCCATAGTTAGTGTGTACACATGACCCAAATAATAATTATTATCCAATATAAACTGGGATTTGAGAAGGAGAATGAAAATACAAAAATTTCATATAGAAATATCAGTTAACTTTTCATAGAGGTACAAACTGGGATTTAGAATAGAGTAATGCATCTAGTCAGAAAATTGTGGATTTACGTGGCACCAATATTCACGTTCATCCATATAGTTTCTGTTAGCATGTTCATCATAGCAGTCGTCATCTATTCCAGCTCGCTATCAGCTGTTCAACCTCCTTGGCGATAATATCTCGGCACGATTAATCATCGCTATCCGATTACACATATGGAAAAGAAAAGTATGCCAAAGATGATAATAGTAGCTGGCAGTAACCTATAAACTTTGGAGTTTCAGGAAAAGTCTCAAATCTAACATAATTTTCCATACCAAATAGACTATTTTGAGGCTAGACACTTTTACACCAGAATTAGGAACTATTATTAAGCTCAACATCGCTCATCATACAGTTCCAGAAGATCTTTTTAACAATAAACTCTTCGTGACCAAGAAAAATGCAATAGAAATAACGGTAATAGAGAAAGTATTTATTTTCTAAAACCCGAGGATGATATGAAACATTTACACACATCTTGATATTCATTACTATTTTCCCTTTTTAGTTATGGTGGATATAGTGATTATACTACTTCCGTTTCAATGAATAAGGCCTATATTACTTTTGAAAAGTCAAACTATGTGGAGTTTGACCAAGTTTTAAAAATAAATTATGAATATTTACAATACAAAATAAACATCGTTAAATACATCATGAGATATATTTTCGCATGATATCCACGCAACATTATAGTTGTTGACGGTTTTCTCTAAAAGTTTAGTCAATGTTACTTAGCTTGACTTTTTCAAAATATATAAGCCTTATTCATGGGAACGGAGGGAGTACATTTTAATTGACTTTATCACTTCAAAACTAGAGGTCTGCTTCCGTATACGCCCCTCCCCCCTCCACGGCGCGCGTGTAAAAACTTGGACGGGCGAGATTGCTCTGTACCCATTCATAATTGTGTATGATGGCCATTAGCGAATTATTAAGTTAGCGTATAGACCTATTGTAACCTGTATGGCCCATTTCGATCAATATGCATTGTACACTTAATATGACCCTATCCGTACGGAATCTGTATGGTCGTGATGGCCCAAGCCCCACGCCCTTGCGCGCCCTGGATGCCGGAATGAGTGGCGGTGGCCCTTGTCGTCGGCGACTGGTGGTGGGAAGTGGGAACTAGGTGAGAGTGACCGGCATGTGTTGTGGCCGGAATGAGTTGTGGCGTTGGCCATGAGCAACTAGGGCTTACTGAAAATCCTGAACTGGCTGCGGCATGCGTCCTTGTCTTACCGCGCCGACGCCACTGAAAATCCGGGTTGAGAATGGGATGACGAAACGGGATTCGAGCATGTACAATGGGGTGATGTCAGCCTTCTCTTAGAGATGCCACGTTGGATTTTTGCTTAGTTGGAGGAGGGAGAATGAGGGAAGAGAGGGTTGTCTTCCCTTAGTTAAGGGATGATCTCTTAAATATTAAGAGAATGCTATTTTGTCCATTGTACCACATGCCTTCTCTTATTAAGGAATTTCATACTAAATTTAGTTAATTCTCATTAATTGCTAGAGATGACAATAAGAGATAACGCATTGTACGACCGATATTTATTACCTTCTTCAAATGATGTGGAGGCCTAAGAGAAGACCCGTCTTGCCTACCATTATACATCCCTTCCTGCCGGCTCTCTTCCCTCGGATTAGGGGATTCCTGTCGGAGAGACAACAAGGAGGCAGTGTGTTTTTCTTCGTTAGCTAATGCCCAGGCCTAGGCCCACAGAACAATCCCGGTAAAAGCGATGTGGCGCTATGAGACTATGTAGTAGCTGTGCTTTGTTCTGAAAAAAAAGTAGCTGTGCTTGGGGAAATTCGATTTGGCTCTCGACCTCATGTGCACATGAAATCCAGACCACCTGCTCATCTTGGGATCCACACTATACTATGTATTCTTGCCAGTAAAGCATATTTCGTGGGAATTTGGAACAGTTATATGGCCCACGTCTGCCCACCAGAATTAAATGCAGAGGTTGTCATTCTTTTTTTTTTTGAACAACACAAGGGCGTCGAAGGCGCCAATTGTTGGGAATATGCCCTAGAGGAAATAATAAAATGGTTTATTAAGCATATTCACGTTTATGATAATAGTTTATTATCCATGCTATAATTGTATTAAATGGAAACATAATACATGTGTGGAATATAAACACCCGGAGTCCCTAGTAAGCCTCTACAGGACTAGTTCGTTGATCAAGAGATAGTTAGAGTTTCCTAACTATGGACTTGTTATAGTCACTTGATAACGGAGTCATATCATTAGGAGTAATGGTGTGATGGACATGACCCAAATAAAGAGTTGCAATTAATCGTGTCACAAAAGTTTTGTTGTCAACACTTTTAATATGCCAAATATAGTTTCCTTAGACCATGAGATTATATCACTCCCGTTCACCGGAGGAATACTTTGTGGACATCAAACGTCACTTCGTAACTGGGTGATTATAAAGGTGGCTTTCAGGTATCTTCGATGGTGGGTTGTTGGGTGATATGAATCGAGAGTGGAATTTGTCCCTCCATGTGACGGAGAAGATATCTCCAGGCCTTCTCGGTAATATAGCATCAAAAAGTCTGCAGACATGTGATTAAGTTGTAATCACCGGGATCCTATATTATGGACGAGTAAAGAGAACTTGTCGGTAACGAGATTAAACTAGACATGGGGATGTCAACGATTATATCTCGGGCAAGTAAAATATCGTGAGACAAAGGGAATCGTATATGAGATTAATTGAATCTCCGGCATCGTGGTTCAATCGAGAAAAGGTTTTCGTTGAGTGTATAGGAATTAATATGGGCATCCCGGTCCCGCTATTAATTATTGATATGATCATGTCAATGCATTCTCGAAACCGTAGGGTCACACACTTAACGTTCCGATGAAATTAGGTTTTGCGATGAATTAAATGATGAAGTGAACGAATAGTGATTCGGAGTCTCGGATGGGATCCCGGACATCATGAGGAGTTCCGGAGGAGTCCGGAGAATAAGATTCATATATGGAAAGTGGTTTCCGGAGGTTTCGGAAAAGTTCCGGAAATTATTTAAAGGGTACCGGAAGGTTCCGGAGTGTTCTAGAAGGGTCTAGAAGTGGGACCATAATTTGTATGGGGCCCACATGGTGCAAAGGGGTGCTGCCACCACCTAGGTGGTGCGCACCACCTAAGCCCACATGGGCTGGTGCGGCACAAGGAAAGGGGAGTCCCACTCCTAGTTGGACTAGGAGGTGGGCTCTCACCCCTTTAGGAAAGGGGCCCAAGGAGGAGTCCTTGTTGGACTCCAACTTGGGGGGCAAGCAAGGAGGGGCCGGCCGGCCCCCTCCCCTTGACCTAGCCGGCCACCTATATAAGGAGGGGAGGGGGGGAGGCGCAACACACCCCTTGGAGGCAGCCGCACCCCCTCTCTCTCCCACCTAAAACCCTAGCCGCACCCCTCCTCTCCCGGAGGGCTGCCGCCGCCTCACCTCCACACCTAGCCGCACCCCCTTGCCCTAGGGGCTGCGCCACCTTGCTCCTCTCCCTCTCCTCTTGCTTGGCTTGGCGAAGCCCTGCTCGCGGAGATCGTCATCATCACCGGCACTACCGTCGTGCTGCTGAGATCATCAAGGCCACGTCGTCTCGCTTGCGGGATCAAGGAGTCGACGTCTTCATCGAGCTGTACGTGTGGACGCCGCGGAGGTGCTGCCCGTTGCTGCACTTCACCGGATTGGATCTCGAGGATAATACATCTCCTCGCGACTAGACGAGTCTAGTTGCGGGGATCGACTAGCCAACCCCTGCACCGACAAAACGCGTTTGTTGATCTTCGAGGGTAAGAGATTGGATCTCATCTTCGCTATCTTCATCTCGTAGATCTAGATCCTTGGGGTTTATTCCGCTTTGCCGCGTAGAAATTTTTGTTTTCCATGCTGCGACCCCATCAGTGGTATCAGAGCCTAGATCTATTCGTAGGTGTTGATGCGATTAGAACACAAGGAGTTGTGGGCGTTGATATTTTATGTTGCTACCTTCTCGCGTGCACTTTGCATCTTTGCGGTATTGTGAGATTGAAGCGGCCCGGACCAACCTTACTCGTCCACGCACGAGAGACCGGTTCCACGACTGACATGCAACTTGTTTTGCATAAGTGGCTGGCGGGTGTCTGTTTCTCTTGCTTTAGTGAGGATGCAATTTTCAATGGAAGGCCTTTCAAAAGGATGAGTAAATAAGCAACTATTATATCACCGTTGTGGTTTTGCGTAGATTAGAACGGTTCTATCTCGTTGACCCAAGCCACGTAAAATTTGCATAAACAAAGTAGAGGCGTCTAACTTGTTTTTGCAGAGGGGGTCAAGTGATGTGATATGGCCAATGTGATTTGTGATAATGTATGCAATGATCATGTTTGTAATATTTCGCGACTTGCATGTCGACGAGTACGGCAACCGGCAGGAGCCATATGGTTGTCTATTATTTTATGTGACCTGCGTGTCAATGAATCACCATGTAATTGCTTTACTTTATTGCTAAGAGTAGCATTAGTTGTAGTTGCAATAATTGGTGGTCAACCATGGTGATGGCGCCAAGATGATGGAGATCATGCCGGAGATGGAGATCTTGCCGGTGCTTTGAAGATGGAGATCTAAGAGCATATGAAGAAAGGCCATATCATATCACAATTATGAATTGCATGTGATGTTAATCCCTTTTTATGCACCTTATTGTTATGCTTAGATGAGATCGCGACGGTAGCATGATAAGGTGATCTCTCATGTTAATATCAAGATAATTAAGTGTTCTCCCCTAGTATGCGCCGTTGCGAAAGTTCGTCGTTTCGAAGCATCACGTGATGATCGGGTGTGATAGATTCAACGTTCACATACAACGGGTGCAAGCCAGTTTGCACATGCGGAAATACTACGGTTGTCTTGACGAGCCTAGCATGTACAGACATGGCCTCGGGAACACGGAACCGAAAGGTTAAACACGAGTCATATAAATGATATGATCAACACTGAGTTGTTCACCATTGAAGCTACATCATCTCACGTGATGATCGGTGGTGGTGTAGTGGATTTGGATCGTGTGTCACTAATCAACCGGAGAGATGTTGAGTTTAGTGGGAGTTCGTTAATTTGATTAAATTGAACTAAAATTATCATAAACAAGTGTCCTAAAGATGTCTTTGCAAAATCCTTGTAGATCATGGGAGACTACAGTAGTATGTTTCTAGCTGAGGAGCTGCGTCTCGATGGGTCAAACTTTGCTGAATGGTACATGCGTCTGAGAGAAGCCCTTTTCGCCAATGATGAGCTCTACGTGATAGATGAAGCTTTAGAAAAACGCCCTGATGTTACTGTTGACTACGAAGGGTATATGGAGTGGTACGATCAAAAGACCACCTACTTGAGAGTCGAGTGGCTGATATGCACCTTCATGGATTCTAACCTTGGTAGGCAATTTGGAAACTTGAGCGCAATGGAGATTGTCGATGAGCTGAAACAAAGGTTCATAGCACAAGTTAGAGTTGCAAGGTTTGAATGCCTGGATGAATTTCTTTCAACTAAGATGGAAGAAAACACTTGCTTGGAACAGCACCTAAGTAAGATGCACCGGCTGTATTATACTATGGTGGATGTTTGGAACCATGAAATAACTGACGAGATGGCAATAGATGGGGTGCTGCGCTCGCTTCCCCCCAGCTATAAGGACTATGTGAGGAACTATATCATGGGAAGGGATTCGATCACTTTCTGTGAGTTTATTTCCCAGCTGCGTCAAGTTAAAGTGGAACCCATAGCAGGAGAAGTAGTCAACGCAGAAGGTATATTTTGATATACTAGTTATAAATGTTTAAATGTCCCATTTACACTTATGGTGAGCTAAGTATTTGATACTTGTGCTGTTTTATGAAAACAGGGCCTGCCGTTTGAGAAGTGCATGGAGGGACTGAGTGGATCTCGCGGGAAGATGGCAATCAAGGAGTTGATGCTGGCGATGTTCTACTTCTACATTTATCGTTTAAATTAGAGGATTTGAATGAGTTTTGTAATCGAATTAAGTGTGATCTTAAATTAGTGTGTCTCGGTTTGTGAGACGGTCATTCATGTTAAAGACAAGTGGTTGTTCTATTTTCATGAGTAATCCTTTTTGGAGATCACGTTTCGATTATGAGATTATTGTCCTTTGCTAGATTTAAACGATAATTAGTTAAACACTTATAAAATAAAGACATGCTAAAATATCCAATACTTAATGATGAGAATTGTTTTAATTATACTATTAGTGCTGAAGAGCATCTTGATGCGCATCACTAAGTAGTGTGATTAAAAATGCCATTTTCTGAAAATGCCATGAGTTGCTGAAAATAAACACAAGTGTTGGTTGTATTTTTCCAGTAAATAAAAGACATCATTGTTTTATCATGGATGAGTGAATAGGAGTATTTATTCATGTCATGATAAGATCATGGAAGTAAAGGATATTAAGTTAACAAGATAATTGAGTCTTTTCGATTTGATCAAAAGAGACAAAATATTTGAGTTATTGTTTAGTATGGTGACTTGTGACAAGTGTTATCACAAATTACAATGTTTTAGAGATTGTTCAAAAGTGTTTTGATAAACCTAAAGTATTGTAGTCACATTGTATTTGATATTATGTGGTCATAAAGAAGGGTCTTAGTTTTAAGGTTTCAGTTGTATCATTTAGATTTATTTTGATAACACTCTGTTTTAAATAAAGGATCTATTTAATGATTTGCGTTTCGCATATGAGTTATGTGAAATAGTGGTTCCATAATTATGAGATAATTAAAAGCCAAAGCAAATGAAGTTTTGTAGATATTCATATAAGATTATGAATAGAGATTCCACAATATGAGACTAAAAGGAACAAACCAATGTGTTTGGTTGTGTTATGTATTTTAGTGGTTTTATCGTGAAATTGTTTCATGGATAAAAGATTTGTTGGAATAAGTTTAGAAAGCTTAAACCTTGCATGTTTATGTATCAAGTGGCACATTTGTAAAGTGCTATGTTGGATAAAACTTGACACATAAAAAGTTTTTGATGATGGTGATCATTGAATTATGGTTTAGCTTGTCTAAAGAGATGTAGGTTTCAAGAATATGAATTTTGTCAAAAGTTGCAAAATAATATTCATGATTTACTTGTCATGTTTGCTAAACAAGACATACCTACAAAACTACAAAAGAAGAAATAGAAACTTTAAATACGAAAGTGACTAAGAGTCATTCTACTTTAAGTTTAAATCATAAAGTAATTGTTACTTGATTTTGTGAAAAGAATGTTTCACATATTTATTTGGCAAAAGAGTTTGCGTGGAATAAATAAAACTTAAAGCTAGCTATGTGCTGGTGTTTCGTATATGAGTTCTCGAATCTTAAGAGTTAAGAGGTTTTGGAGGAGTCCAAAGTGTCGAGAAAGTGCATAAGAAACTGAGTGAGATCTAATTAAGATATGTGGTGACATATATTAAGTTAGAGCAGAAATTAATTTCCATAATCAAAATATGTGGTGACATATGTTTGAGTGGAAACTAGTTAATCATGGTCAAATATAAAGATAACATATTTCTGAGTGGGAGCCAAAGTGGCTTCACAATTTAATATGTGTATAAGGTATATTTGAGTGGGAGTTTACAACATAGTGTTTGAATGAAATGGAGATTTCATAAATGTTGTAAATGTTGTCATGGACTAATGCATAACTTATGAAGTTAGTTTGAACGTCAAATATTCATGTAGATGAATGTATCTATGGAGGATAGATAAGTTTGATAAACATTAGAGTCAGATGTTTAACCTAAATAATTTTGAAGGAGTTCAAAATGAAACAAGAGAAGAATGGTTCATCTCATTGTGATATATAGGTGAAGCATTGAGCTAGAGAACTCAGTACAAAATTGATGGTTGGAGGATATGTTGGAATTCAATATGAATTGTTCATAGATCTCAACATATAAGAACCATATGTTTGTATATGACGATATGTGGCCCAAGTTCTTAATTGTAAGAACATGTTGAATGAGGAGTCATTTTTCATGAGATTGAGATGAATTTAGAAAATGGTGGACTTGGTTGAAGTCATAAAGCCAGACTAAATTAGGGATCTCTTAATATCGGAGTAGCACAGCGAAAGCATGATCGGAAATATCAAAGTGACAAGGCTCACTGTTGATTTGTTAAGTCAACAACATATAGGAGTATATGATTAATTCAAGGATTGAAATAAGATATAATTTTTGGTTTGAGAAAGTTATTTCAAGATTGAGTGAGTTCCAGATGCATGTGTTATGAGAAAGTCCTTTTGACTAATCATACATATGGCATGAAAGGATATGATTATCTCACTCTATAACCAAACATATTATATGCATTATATGATAATGGTTTTATCATGGGATGATAGGAAGTTTATCATGTGATGATAAAGTAATGTCAAATTAGGTGACAGTTACAATTTTGCAAAGGACATAAAGAGCTGTAAAGTACAGAGCACGAACAGAACCTCTTCCACAAGCAAACATGATCAGCACTGAGACTTCATGAGTGAGACTCCATGGGTGTTGGATCGAGGAAATGTAAACTAGATTATTGACTCTAGTGCAAGTGGGAGACTGTTGGGAATATGCCCTAGAGGCAATAATAAAATGGTTTATTAAGCATATTCACGTTTATGATAATAGTTTATTATCCATGCTATAATTGTATTAAATGGAAACATAATACATGTGTGGAATATAAACACCCGGAGTCCCTAGTAAGCCTCTACAGGACTAGTTCGTTGATCAAGAGATAGTTAGAGTTTCCTAACTATGGACTTGTTATAGTCACTTGATAACGGAGTCATATCATTAGGAGTAATGGTGTGATGGACATGACCCAAATAAAGAGTTGCAATTAATCGTGTCACAAAAGTTTTGTTGTCAACACTTTTAATATGCCAAATATAGTTTCCTTAGACCATGAGATTATATCACTCCCGTTCACCGGAGGAATACTTTGTGGACATCAAACGTCACTTCGTAACTGGGTGATTATAAAGGTGGCTTTCAGGTATCTTCGATGGTGGGTTGTTGGGTGATATGAATCGAGAGTGGAATTTGTCCCTCCATGTGACGGAGAAGATATCTCCAGGCCTTCTCGGTAATATAGCATCAAAAAGTCTGCAGACATGTGATTAAGTTGTAATCACCGGGATCCTATATTATGGACGAGTAAAGAGAACTTGTCGGTAACGAGATTAAACTAGACATGGGGATGTCAACGATTATATCTCGGGCAAGTAAAATATCGTGAGACAAAGGGAATCGTATATGAGATTAATTGAATCTCCGGCATCGTGGTTCAATCGAGAAAAGGTTTTCGTTGAGTGTATAGGAATTAATATGGACATCCCGGTCCCGCTATTAATTATTAATATCGAGAAAAGGAGGCGCAACACACCCTTGGAGGCTGCCCCCCTTGCCGCACCCCCCTCTCTCCCTCAAACCCTAGCCGCACCCCTCCTCTCCCGGAGGGCTGCCGCCGCCTCACCTCCACACCTAGCCGCACCCCCTTGCCCTAGGGGCTGCGCCACCTTGCTCCTCTCCCTCTCCTCTTGCTTGGCTTGGCGAAGCCCTGCTCGCGGAGATCGTCATCGTCACCGGCACTACCGTCGTGCTGCTGAGATCATCAAGGCCACGTCGTCTCGCTTGCGGGATCAAGGAGTCGACGTCTTCATCGAGCTGTACGTGTGGACGCCGCGGAGGTGCTGCCCGTTGCTGCACTTCACCGGATTGGATCTCGAGGATAATACATCTCCTCGCGACTAGACGAGTCTAGTTGCGGGGATCGACTAGCCAACCCCTGCACCGACAAAACGCGTTTGTTGATCTTCGAGGGTAAGAGATTGGATCTCATCTTCGCTATCTTCATCTCGTAGATCTAGATCCTTGGGGTTTATTCCGCTTTGCCGCGTAGAAAATTTTTGTTTTCCATGCTGCGACCCCATCACCAATTCATTTCAGCTCAGCTGCAGATAGCAGCAAAAAATACAAAGTCCTGGAGATGTACATCTTGTAAAGTGGAAAGCACAGGACAAGCACCTGTAGGGTGAGCTGAATTTGTACATTGAAAGATAGGTCGGTTTAGGCTAGGCCTAAAAACCTGTGATGCACACTCATGAGCTTCTTGATTTAGCTCTCTCGATATATGGAACACCTGAGGTGAGCAGCCTGTTGTATCTCTGAAAAATTGCGCTAGATGGTTTCTTGCATTCCAAGGTAGAAGTGGATGGTCTATTTTCCTTGATGCTGCTGTTTTCGCCAGTACTTGGTTATCTGTAAGAAAAGTCGGCGTGTCCACCTGTAGCATCTTTGCAATTTTAGCTGCTAGTGAGAGAGCTTTTGCCTCTGCTTGAAAGACTGTAGCTTCCTGTTGTGATATGGCCTGTATTTTGATTCTCCAATTCTTTTGATCGGCGTCGTCTCGGATGTATATTCCTAGTCCTACTGATTGTCCCTGTATCACTTCTTTGCTGTTCCTGCAAGACGCATCTGTATAGATAATCACTCCTTGCAGCAATCTGTCATTTGTTATCGTGGATCCTTGTGTTGGAGTTGCCATCCTAGAGTTTTCTGCCTTGAATTTTGCCTGCTTACTTCCCTGTTCATAAGAAGGAATAGAATTACAGAGTTCAAGGTTATTTGCTAGGGCTTGAGCATTAAGGAAAATCTGATGAGGTTGCCCACATTTTCTTTGAAAAAGATTGTCATTTCTGGACTTCCAAATGCACCACATAAAATTGAAAATGTTTGCTAAGGTGACATATGGATGGTTCATTGAGAGCAAGGCTAGAATAATATCTGTAAGGTTGTTGCAATTGTTGATAATGAGCTCAGTTCTTATATACCATGGAGCAATGAACCATGCAGATTTAATAAAAGGGCAAGTAAAGAAGAGGTGTATTTCATCTTCCTGCATACCACACCTACAGCAAACCTTGTTGAAGCGGACCAGACGGACATTGACGTCCTGTACCTAATATGATTTAACTTTCTAGACCGACAGTAAAATCTAACCAGTTCATTGCAGCTTAGGGCATGTACAATGGTAGGGATGGCGGACCTTCTCTTAGCCCTCCACGTCATATAGAGAAGTCAATAAATATCAGTCATATAATGCATTATCTCTTATTGTCTTCTCTAGCAATTAATGTGAATTAATTAATTTTAGTATAAAATTGTGTTAATAAGGGAGCGCATATGGTTTGGAGGAAATAGACTTCCTTTAACTTTTAAGAGATCATTCCTTAGCTAAGTGAAGACAACCCTCCACTTCTTCATTCTCTCTCCTCCAACTAAGCAAAAATCCGACGTGTCATTTATAAGAGAAGGCTGATATCACCCCATTCTGCATGCCCTTATACCAATGTTCAGTTTTGTTTTAAATAAGCAATCACTGTCTAAAATAGCATTGCTCTGTTCACAGTTGATAGCAGCATGCTTAGACAACCTAAAACACATACCAAAACAGTAATATCAAGTTGGGATCTAAGCTTTTTGCTTGCTTTCATGGAAGACTCAGCAGTCATGTATAACTAAGAGATATCTGAAGTTCAGAGAATACACGATCACTGAATAAATCAGAGGGTTGGCTGGAAGAATATTGTTTCCAATGAGAAAAGCACAGTAGTACACTAGCCACCCATTATCAACTAATTACATTGTTAGAGAAAAATACACGGCACTGGCATATACATGAAGACACTGGTCATTGGTACCAAACACTAGCCACATAGCTTCGTCACATGCCAAAACAGTGTAGCTGGACCATTTAGCATGCCCAAATTAGGAGAGGGCCACATTAGCGTTGAGAAGCGTAAGAAATAATGTTAATTTAGTGCAATAGCATGCTATACAATATTACCAGAAAGTTGGAGTTGCCAGGATCATCTGCAAAAAGGGAGAGGCTCGGGATGATGAAAATCGTATGTATTTAGGAGATACTGACACAACATCACACTGCACTATTTCTTGCATACTGCACTGGTCTTTGTGATTCTTCAGAATTTTCTTTACCTATACCAAATGAGTGATACAAAAAAATGTTGGCATCATCTTTTTTTTCTAGTGTAAGAATATACAAACGGCTGTTGGATGACTAACAATATTTCTCTGCGGATCCACTGAGAGCAAAGAAAATGGAGATAACATGGACACCCATGGTTGACGAAAATAAAGGTCACACGATGCAGCATCTTAGTCCATCACCATTTATGTTCTTTTGTTTGGATCTAATTATTAAAACCAATTTGCATGAACAAAGTTCACATACAAGACCAAAAGGCAAAATAACAAATTAATCTGATTGCATATGCGAAACCAGTACCACCGTGGGAAACTATTAAGCTAACATATTGAATCCAAAAAAGATGTATAGTCAATAAACAATATTGTTCGGTTCAGATTATAACCAGAAATATTGTCAATAAATAACAGTGCATGTACAAGTCAGAATAGTAGTTAATAAGTTACTCCTTGTGGGATTATTTTATATCACATATGCACTAGTGTTAAAAATTCCTGCCAAATAACACATTATACTTTTCAGCAGCAGCACAGCAAAGAACACCTACCTATTCTTCCTCAGTCAATCTCGAAAACAAAGTACATTAATTACTATGGTAGTTATGGGAATTAAAATGCCTCTCCCATTTCTTCTTCATCATTGAGGGGATGATTGTGCCTCGTCGTTGTCGTCTTTGCCAGGCGCTTGCTTGGGGACTACATCTGCGACCCGTAAGGTGCCAGCGTGCTGCTGCGTAGGCTCACGCCGGCGCCTCTTAGAGAAACAGTAGGCCCCCTGTAGGTGCTTGCCCTACTTACAAGGCTCGAGTCGAGGAAGAGTATTATGACAGTTATGTCATCATGGAAGTGGCGACGAACGCCTCGGTCAATCTTCTTGAGATCAGAATACCTCATCTCTCTTTTCTTGGCTGCTCCTAGTAAAGCTGATTTTATGAGCCTCCTAGCACTTCCCTGAGAAACCAAAGAGAGCGTGAACCATTAAGAGTCTATATTTAGCACCTAGGGCCTTGCGATAAAAAGGTAAAAGTAATTTTTACACTAAGCTTCAACCGAAGCAGTGAAGGATTTTAACCCACTCAATTGCAACCCTAAATTGTCAAGTGCACTATTTTCTACAGAACCTGTAAACTATGCAGCATCAACATTTTGCTGACAAGGTGATTGATAGATTTTATATGCACAAATGTCATGGTAATGTGTAATTCGTAGTTTTGGGAGAAGAGAACCATCCATGTTATTTTACAAGGTCAACTCTGAATGCTGGTTATTTAATTAAACAAATAATCCATATTCCATATACTGGGTAATAAATCATTATTTCATAATAGCAGCATGTTAATTCTGAGTTCGTAATATTAACAAGAAACCTAGTCTGAAATAGCACAATGCGATGCCATGCACAGCTGTAGTAGAATATACCAAGCGCTATAGTATGTATGTTTGTCATGTCAATTTTTTATTTACATGGGAGTGAGAAACTTACACTACGAGGGTTGTTTTGAACAATGTCAACAGCCTCCTGGTTGGTTAAGTGCTCCCAAAGTCCATCAGATGCAAATATGAGAAACTGGTCATGTGGTTGTATTGGTTGCACACAAATAGATGGTTCTGAACTTAAGATGGGCTTGTTAAAAGGTTCACGAAGGCGGAACTTTGCATACAAAGGTTCCCGGTTGAACTCTTGTTTTTTCAAATAGGCATCACCGATAGATCTGCAGACCTGCAACATACAACAAACAAACAAAGAAACAAAAATTTATAACCTTCATTTAGTCCTACGGTAGAAAAAACCTTAAGTTGGTCCTTGGGAAGAATATGATAATGTACTAAAAACAGCAAACGCCACATAGCTATTACTCATACAAGAGAAATTCAACAACACATTTCAAGATGTCCTACCATAAAGTGAAAATCAGGGGTGCTAAAGATATATGCACTTTTTTAGTGAGTGGTTAGGCCGGGTGATGAAATTAATCTGACTGACACATAACAAAGGCTCTTCCCGTTTTTCTACCACCTTACAGTCCTACTACTGTGCCATGAGAAATAGCTCCACTAAGTAGATGAGACAAGCACTAGCAATGCAAAAATTCCACTAGTTCTCAAGCTCCCTGCTGCTGTGCTTCCTAATAAATTTAGAGGTATTGCCATAATGATCCATCAACATCAAGTATCTTGGACAAAAATGGAGGAGACTATTCACTGCATAGTGCACACTTCATATAAGAATGGCACAAGGCTAAACTTATCCTTTGCCAACCGAATGCAAATAAGCAAAATATGATATGACCACTGCATCACAAAGCTATTAATGTCTTCCAAGTGACAGAGGACGCACCTGAATTAGGCCCTTCACACGCCAAACGTTGTGCTTGAGAACAACAACATGCCTATCTTCCGGGTGCATTGACTGCAATTCTTTTCTCACTGACTCGATGCTTACATTATGCTCTGCTGACAGTTGGACAGCCAATACTTCTCCAGTGGCTTTAACATGTTTTCCTAAAACAGCACGAGAATCTCCAACATTGGCAACATAAAGCATGCCACCACATATTACACCCACAAGACAGCATGCCCCAACAGCTGCTATTTGAGGCTTGACAGGCCATTGTTTGGTGACGATAGAGAAGAATCCATCTTCTGTAGCTTCATATGCTTTCTTCAGCACATCAGCAGACATTGAATTTGTCTCCGAAGCAAACCCTGCAATACAAACCACGGAAGAACAAAATAAGCACTGCCACATTCTTTACGATGGAAGCGAATCACAACAGTGTGAACATAGCACCAATGGGAAGGAGAACACTAATGCATATTGATCCCAGGTCAGCAATTACTTTTCAAATGGTTGAAGAGGTTATCGTTGATGTAGCAAGCTGTCTCTGGTCCACCGTGCCCATCGTAAACACCAACGAAAGTGCCGCACGGGCCAGAGTCAAGGAGGCTCAACGGACCCGACTCAATCTGACACTGGTCCTCAAGTAAGTTATTGGCCTGGACAACAGCCATTGAGAAGTCCCCATTTACATGCTGCCCAGTGTCCTTGTACCATAGAAGTCCATCCTGACGGCCAGTAGCATCTGAGCCTCTCCGGACCTGCCGGTTGGACGACGGTCTCCAACACGCCCGTAGCAAGTTCATCAATGTCACTATCATCCCTCATCAGTCATCCCACCCGCGTACGCCTCCGAGCTCGCTTCATCAATTCTCCAACAAAGCTGCAGCTTCGCTTCTCAATGCACCAATAGAATTCTCGCCTTTATCCTGAGAAGAAAAAAGAAAGCATGTAATAAGCATATGAAACACAAGTACGACTCATTACTTAATACTATGAAGTTCATTGCTTGCACTCGGTTTCGGAATAATTTAAAAAGTAACATATTTTATCTTCCTTTCTTTTCTACCGTGAGCACACAGTTTCTCTTAACATCTACTCTAGCAAACACTTTCTACTAACACTGATTAACAATTCAGTAGTGTGTATACTACAAGCAGACGTGAGAAAATCTAATCGAGTTACCTATGTTGGTACTTTTAGGCTCTGCTACTCTAGTAGAAACAACCTGGTAATGGGTAACGTAGACCATCGCTGTATTTCGTTGCAAAAAGACATATATCATGGCATTCTATAATGCCTAAATATGTGTATGTTGGGAAGCGAGATTGATGCAGCAAAAAGACACCATCGCATCGCTGTTTATCACCAGGTTCCTTACTGGGGAGCGAAGACTTGCAATCACACCACATACTTGAAAATTTCACAGCAATTTACTTACAGCCATTTTGTCGAACCCAATATTTTGCTTGTTATAAAAAAAACATAACAGTTTCTGCTACTGTATGTACGATAGAAACGATGCCTTGAAATGTCAATCAAGAACCAAGAGTACCAACACTCCTGGATTCCAACTATCCAAAACCTCATCTACTCCATATATCATATGCCAACTCTCACTCCTTGTCCTTGACATCGCGTACTGACACTTTGAGTTACCATCGAAAGGAACAGATATCGGGTACAGTTATACACGACGATTCACAGTCCACACGCTAATTTTCCCCCCAAATCCTCGACTCCTAATCGCCTCAGGCGCGCGCCAATTCGAGACGAACCCAAATTACATCTATCTCAACTCCCGAATCGCCACGAAACTAGGGGATTAACGAACAGGTTGGCTGATTGTGATGAACACAGAAATGCTCCCAACCACCCACCCACCAAACCTTGGCGGCCGAATTGCGGGGAGGGCGCCTCGATCGATTTGGACCTCGCTCTAGACGAACCAAGGGAAGGGAGAGGAGAGGGAAACAGTTGCGACAGTGAGAGGAGGGGAAAGGATTGGAGGGTCCAGAGTACACACGGGGCAACCGAGCGGATCGGGTCGGGAGTCGGGACTTGGTACTACGTACCCGGATGAGCCGGCTCCGGGCGCGACGGTGGAGGAGCACGGTGAGCCGGTGAGGGAGCTTCCGACCGGCGCCGGAGAGGAGCGGCGGCGGTTCGCCGGCGGTGGGGGGAAGCGGGAGCGGGAGTGGTGGGGGGAAAGGTCGCGGCGCGGCGCGGTGCAAGTGCAACGGCCGTGTGATGACGTGTGGGGCTCCGGACACGGACGGGATGGATAAGGAGGGAAATCGCGCGGACGCCCTCGAGGAAATACCGTAATCGCGGATGGGTACTGCTGAGCGTCCCCGGGGATCCGAGGTTCCCATGCCCCGGGTCCCGTGCTGACACGTGTCTTTTTTCTGTTTAAATCCCGTTTTTTCTCTATGTAGCAAATAATAACCCGATTTTACTCCAGTAGCAAAAAACGGTTCGTCCAGAAAATAGAAAAAAGAAAAGACTGACTTCGCCGGAAACCTCAATGGAGACATCGCCGGAGACATGGACGAAGACCTCGCCGAAGACATCGTAGCAAAATCTTTGTACTAAGGGTAGCAAAACCACATAACTTTAATAGCATAAAAATTGTTATATTTCAGCATCGTAGCAAAAAATCTTACGGCGAGGTCCTCCGATGAGACTTATGATGCAAAACAGCAGAACAAAATGTAGCAAAAAATTTCTTCTTGTAATGCAAATTCACCGAAAGTATGGAGCAAAAATACAAGCAGTTGTAGCAAAAAAAATTCTTTGCATGATATGGCGCCGACGAACTTCGTTGGTAGCACCACCGCGCATCTATAGTAGCAGCACAGGCCGCCGATAGTAGCACCACCGCGCACCTACGATAGCACCGCCAGCCGCCAATGATAGCACCGCCGCACGCCGATGGCAGCACCGCCGACCGCCGATTGCAGCACCGCCACGCACCTAAGGTAGTAGCAAGGACTGCTGATGGCAGCACCTCCGCGCACCTACGGTAGCACCGCCAACCGCCGATGATAACACCGCCGACCGCCGACGCCAGCACCGCCGCGCACCTGCGGTAGTAGCACGGACTGCCTATGGCAGCACCTCCGCGCACCTACCGCCAGCCGCCGATGATAGCGCCGCCGCGTGCCCGATGGCAGCACGGCCGCGCACCTACGGTAGCACTGCTGACCTTCCATGGTAGCACTGCCGCCTATGAACGGAGCCGCCACTCCAGATCGAGCACCAACGAGAGGGACGAGCTGGGGGAGCTGCCAGGGCTGGAGATGGCGGAGGCGGCCGGCCGAATCGGAGCAGGAGGAGCGCGCCAGTGCGGCATCTCGTCGACTTCGCCGGGAGCAAGAGGGTGCAGCTACCGGCGGCGGCGGGGCGAGCTCATGGAGGGGCGGCGGAGCTCGTTGCCGGAGGCAGGGCAGCGAGCTCGTGGAGGGGCGGCGGCGTGGATGTGGGCGAGGAGGAGGAGCGGGGCATCCCGTCGACTTCGCCGGGAGCAGGAGGGTGCAGCTACCAGCGGCAGGGGAGCTCGTGGTCGGCGGCAGCACGGCGAGCTCGTGGAGGGGCGGCGGCGTGGAGGTGGGCGAGCAGGAGGATATGGGCGCTGGGAGAAAAGGAGTGGAGGAGAGACGTCGGGTGGATGAGATAAGGTGGGCCGTGTCGTCATCACGCGTGGGACACGTGGAGGGTTGTCGATGCGGAGGATGAGAACGACGCGATCCCCCGGGGGAACACAATCATTTCCATCGCGGATCGCTCCCTGCGAAATATGAACACCTGCCCAAATAATGCGACATGGAAAAACCAAGTATAGAAAATCGACAGGTCAAAAGATCGAGGGCTCATCAGATGATCCACACATGACACACATCTAGTGTTCGTTTGATAATAACTAATAAAAAGGCGCTCCTGTGCCGTTTGCCTTTTAGGTCTTCGTCTTGGATGTTCTATCGACTGGAGGAACGGTGGAGTTGGCTTGTAGTTGGCGGCGGCGAGTTTTTGTCATCGGCCAGGTAGTGCGCGACCCTAGAGCCGGCATGGAAATCGGAGCGGCGGCTCCGGGTTTCGTGTTGCGTTGAGATCGTCTCCGTCGTGTTAGTATCGACCATGCTTGCTAGGACGACAGGGTTGTCGACTCATTTTTCAGGGCGTGGCCTTGGGGCTGGCGTGGATATCGAAGCGGCGGCTCCGGGTTTCCCCTTGCGTTGAGGTCGCCTCTGCCGTGTTAGTGTCGGTTATGGTTGCTAGGGCGACATGATCGTCGACTCGTTTTGGGGCGTGACCTTGGGGCTGGCATGGTGCGTTGTGTTGTATAGTTTTCGGTCGGTTTTCCTTATACATTGTCCAACTCTTTTCGATTTTATCAATCAAAGGCATTGCCGAGGTTCGAAAACTAATACAAAATCAATTGGACCTTTTTTTCTTCTAGAAATACACCCAGGTTTTTCTACCAAAATTCCGCACAAATATACAAAATGTTTATACGTATTCAGGAGAAAAATTGGAATTTTCTAAACCTCAAAGTACAATTTGCCTTTTTCATAATATAAAAAACGGAGCACCTGCTCTGGTGGCAGTGGCACAAATCTCTTCCTTTTTTTCCCTTCTTCTATCGGATCAATGTGAAAATCTTCCATATGTGCCACCATGGTCATCGTGTACACATTGATGGTGACGCTTTGCCGCCACCTTCACTCGCTACCTCACCTACCTGTCCTGTCTGTCCATGGTCATCCATCTGCTTCACCTAATTTGGGGATCGAAAGGGCACGGGAGATAACGAGATCTCCGTTCCGATTTTCACACGCATACTCGCGACGCCCAGTTCAAGTTTCATTTTGTCATATCAGACTACAAATTCAGACGAGATCTTCTGCTCTGTACTACATCTGAACCAGCCTGTGATCGATATGAGCATGTCTGGATCGAACCATTTCGTCTCCAGTCCTCGACAGTAGCGTCAGGGCATATGTATCTTTACACTTCGTTTTTCCTGTATTTTCGGTCAGACGATCGTGTCTACGGAACTCGAGATCGATCTGAGTCTCACGTCAATCTCAGCATCAGCTTGGCGCCTCGATCAAGTCTGATTCAAGTGTGATTACGGGGAGATTTAATTTGACTGATTTAACTGCAGATCCAAGAAAAACAAATTGCACATATAGGTCAATTGTGTGGATTGGAAGTTCAGAATCAGCAAGGAAAAGAAATGCAAGCGCTACTACTTCTGTATGCGCTGGACATCTCCGTCAGTCGGCGCTTCAGGACTTGTTCGGCCAAGTTTCCTCCTCGCCTACGTAACACTCCGTTCGCAATGGAGATTCAGGCTGGAATTGATATACTGCATGTGAACCATATATCAGTATATCATCTGCTGCTAATCTAGCTTTGCCATTCTTCCTTGGTCACTTTCAAGTTTCAACTAGGCCAATCGGTCATGATTTGATCGAATTCGTAAACAAATAATCCTTCAACGCTGCTGCATGTGTATACACTATGTACAACATTCAGGCTCGATCACTCCAAGAACGGGTAGTCAGTGTAACCGACGGCGGGGTCAGCGGCGGCGCCGGCGCCGTAGAAGCTGGCCTTGTCGCACTCGTTGAGCGGCGCGCCGAGCTCGAACCGCCTCGGCAGGTCCGGGTTCGCCAGGAACAGCCGCCCGTACGCCACAAGGTCGGCGTACCTGTCAGGGTACCATCTTCCCATACCAAGGACAGCGACGACAACAGCATGAGCTGCACCAGTGACAGGCCTGGGAGCAGCCACGACAAGATCATCGACAACGCCAGGCCCAAGAGAGCAAGGAAGCCCAACTCCAAATACGAAGGCCCAGCCTGGACCAAGTGATCGGCTATATAGCCTATCAGCCACGGTGGAGACTGGCATCCTGGAGGATCACAGAATCGGCGGCTCTTCTCTTCTTCTTGCTTCTCAAGTCTCCTTCTGTTCTTCTTTCTCTCCCCCGTCTCCATTCTGATTGTAATACAGAACTAGTGATCGCTATCAATATACACCCGAACCCTAGAAGGACCCCCTTTACACCTGGTATCAGAGCCAGAAACCCACCACCTACTTTTCCCCTGCTCCGATCGCTTCCGATCTGGAGTCCATCATCGAAACCCGGCGCCAGAAGCAAGTCCGGGAAGAACAAGAGGCCGCCATGGATGAGGGAAGCCGCGAAATCCTCAAACAGATCCAGATCCTGGTGTCTGCGGCGGAGAAGCAGGATCGCCGATCGGACACCGTCGAGAAGACGCTGGAGGTCCTCTCTCGCGACATCAGCGAGTGGCGACCGCGTTTGGAGGCACGCGTGGACGAACTGCAGCAAGCAGTTAAGGAGCTCCAGCACCACGCGACTAGCAGGGATACCGCAGGAACCACTACGGCTCCTATCTTCGGAGATCCGGCAGCTGTTCCACAAGCTGGCGCCCCGACAGCGGCGGCCCCATCCCTGCTCGGCCGACCGCCGCTGGGGACCGATCTCGGGCAAGGCCACGGCGAGTTTCCACTTCACCGGGGGCTGGTGGCTGGGACCCACACGGTTCCGGCCTCCACCCCGGTCACTGGTACGAACAATTTCCAGACTCCCCTTCATCTCCGTAGTGTTGCTCCAGATTCAGAGTTACCTGCGCAACACTTGTTCAGTCAGATGGGGCAGACAAATCCTTCCCTGCAATTTCCTGTGTTCGATGGGGAGAATCCACAGATGTGGCAAACTCTAGCGGAGCAATACTATGGGATGTTTGCTATCCATAGTTCTTATTGGGTACCCATGGCTATTTTGAATTTTGCTGGCCCACCTAAAATTTGGTTACATGCTGTTAGGAAAAAAGTAGCTGGGTTGAATTGGGAGTCCTTTTGCGCGCTGTTGTGCACTAGATTTGGTAGAGATAGGCATCAGCTCTTGATTCGTCAATTTTACACTATTAAGCAGCATGATTCTGTAGCTGATTTCATTGAGAGATTTGAAACTGTCATGAACAATTTAATTGCATATTCTGACGCAATTCATCCTTTGTACTTCTTAACCCGCTTCATCGAGGGGTTGAGGAGTGATATCAGGGCAGTAGTACTGGTGCAGCGACCGCCGGATCTCGATACAGCTTGTTCCTTGGCACTGTTACAAGAAGAAGTTTCTGATAGCATTCGGCCTCCAGCTCGTCAAGGTGATCATGTGAGCAGACCCAGACCATTACCTTTACCTTTGCCACCTCAAGGCAGAGCAGCCTCAGGGGCAGTGGATAGAAGAGGGCAGGAAGCAGCCAGAGCACCTGTGCAAGAACAATCATCAAAACTAGCAGCACTGAAGAACTATCGTCGAGCCCGGGGATTGTGCTTCAAATGTGGGGAGAAATGGGGCAGAGAGCATACTTGTCCTGCGACGATTCAGCTCCATATCGTGGAAGAACTATTGGAAATCTTAGGCGATGATGCTCTGGGTATTGGTGAGGTAAACCATACGGGAGGCTGTGATTCAGAAACTATCTGTGCCATTTCTGCTCATGCTTTATCTGAGGGTACATCAGAGACAGACTCTGCACACTCTGTGCTTCAGTTGCAAGGTTGGCTACAGGATCAACCAGTACTGCTTTTAGTGGATTCAGGAAGTACAGCATCCTTCATCAACAAGCGTCTAGCACCGCAGTTGTCTGGCATTACACCTATCAGTTCACCCATTATAGTCAAGGTAGCTGATGACAGGCGGTTGACATGCACAGAAGAGGTGAAGAATTGCACCTGGATGACACAAGACCACACATTCACTTCGAGTTTCAAACTCTTGCAGCTGGGCATATTTGATATCATTCTGGGGCAGGATTGGCTCTGCCAGCACAGTCCAATGCATATAGATTGGCTTACAAAGCGCCTTAAAATTTCTGATAAGGGCAGGGAGGTGTTTCTTCAAGGAGTTGGTGCTAAGTCTGTTATCTGTCATACAATTTCAATAGAGCAGCTTGCTGGTCTTCATCACAACGATGATATAGAGCAGATTGTGGTGGTTCAGCAAATAGCTGAAGACAAACAGCAATCAGGTAGCACTCTACCTTCTGAAATCCAGGAAATACTTGACCAGTATAAGGATGTATTCGAGGAACCAAGTGCACTACCACCAAGGCGAGCCTGTGATCATCACATCCCCCTCTTACCGGGAGCAAGAGCAATTCAAATTCGTCCTTATAGAAATTCACCAGCTGCTAAGGATGAAATTGAACGGCAAGTGACAGAACTATTGAAAAGTGGTGTTATCCAAGAAAGCACGAGTGCCTTTGCATCCCCTGCGATATTGGTTCAGAAGAAGGATCTTACCTGGCGCCTGTGCATTGACTATCGCCGGTTGAATGCACTTACAGTCCCTCGCAAGTTTCCTATACCAGTGATTGATGAGTTAATTGATGAGCTGACAGGAGCAAAGTGGTTCTCGAAATTGGATCTTCGTGCTGGTTACCACCAAATCCGTTTGGCTCCAGGTGAAGAACACAAGACAGCATTCCTCACCCATTCTGGGCAATTCGAATTCAAGGTTATGCCATTTGGTCTTTCAGGAGCTCCAGCCACATTTCAAGGTGCAATGAATGAAACTCTGAAGCCTGTTCTCAGGAAATGTGCATTGGTGTTCTTTGATGACATTTTGGTGTATAGCCCCTCATTGTCAGCCCATAAGCAACATTTGGCTACTGTATTAAACCTGCTACGCCGTGATCAATGGAAAGTGAAGGCGTCTAAATGTTCTTTTGCCCAACAGAGCCTAGCTTACCTTGGCCATATCATTGGTGCAGCAGGAGTTTCCACTGATCCAGCAAAAATACATGAACTCCTCAATTGGCCAACACCCAAAAATGTGAAGGAGCTCCGCAGCCTCCTAGGGTTTGCAGGTTACTACAGAAAATATGTGCGCTTCTATGGTATTTTAGCTCGTCCCTTGACACAATTATTGAGGAAGAACACTCCTTTCATCTGGACAAGTGAGTGTGAGACTTCTTTTCAGACACTGATATCAGCTTTGGCCTCAGCTCCTGTCCTGGCAATACCAGACTTTACAAAACCATTCATAGTGGAGACAGATGCTAGTGACAAAGGAATTGGAGCAGTGCTACAACAGCAGGGTCACCCCATCGCATTTTTGAGCAAGCCTCTGGGTCCTCGCAATGCTGGTTTATCCACCTATGAAAAAGAATACTTAGCAATCTTGCTGGCAGTGGATCACTGGCGCTCTTATTTGCAGCACAACGAGTTCATAATACAAACTGACCAAAAAAGCTTGGTACACCTGGAAGAACAAAGACTCAGCACCCCTTGGCAACGCAAAGCCTTTTCCAAATTGTTGGGTCTCCGATATCAGATTGTGTATCGCAAGGGCAAGGAGAATTCAGCTGCTGATGCTTTATCTCGTAAACATCATAATGAGACTGTCCAACTGGCTGCAGTGACAGTGTGTCAACCAGCTTGGCTCTCAGAGATTGTGTCAGGTTATGAACATGACCCCGAAGCCCAGAAGCTATTGTCGCTCCTCGCAGTCAATCCTGAAGGAAAACCCCATTTTACATTGGAAAATGGCCTAATCAAACATATGGGTAAAATTTGGGTTGGTTCCAATACTGCCCTACAAGAGAAGTTGTTTGCTGCTTTTCACAGCAGTTCCCTGGGAGGACACTCCGGTGCACCTGTGACATACAAGAGACTCAGAAACTTGTTTGCATGGCCAGGTATGAAAAAACAAGTTAAGTTTCTGGTTCAGACTTGCACTGTTTGTCAGCAAGCCAAACCAGAACGAATTAAGTACCCAGGCTTGTTAAGGCCACTTCCTGTTCCGTTCAGACCATGGCAACACGTTGCAATGGATTTCGTCGAGGGATTGCCACAATCAGGGCCATACAACTGTCTGCTGGTGGTTGTGGACCGATTCTCCAAATATGGTCATTTTATCCCTTTGTCACACCCATACACAGCAGCTAAGGTAGCTTCTCTGTTTGTTAACAATGTTTTCAAACTGCACAGCTTGCCAGAGTCAATTGTTTCTGACAGAGATCCAGTGTTCACTAGCAATTTCTGGCAGGATCTCTTTCACCACATTGGGACAGAGTTGAAGATGAGCACTGCATATCATCCAGAAACTGACGGTCAAACAGAACGGGTAAACCAGTGTGTGGAAACATATCTTCGATGCTTTGTTCACTCCTGTCCCAAGAAGTGGAGCCACTGGATTTCCCTAGCTGAGTATTGGTACAATACTAGCCATCACTCCACTCTTGATGCTTCTCCTTTCAAGGTTTTGTATGGGCATGAACCACGCCATTGGGGCATCGAACCACCTGGAGAATGCAAGATCACCAATGTGCAAGCTTGGATAGACGAACGAAGAGTGGTTCATGATCTGCTTCGTCAACATTTGCTCAGGGCACAGCAGTTGATGAAGAAATATGCTGATAAAAACAGAACAGAAAGAACCTTCTCTGTGGGAGAGCAGGTGTTCTTGAAGCTGCAACCCTACATCCAGTCGTCAGTCGCACCACGTGCCAACCACAAACTGCAATTCAAGTTCTATGGCCCTTTCAAGGTCGTCGCCAAGATCAGTGAAGTGGCTTATGAATTGGCGCTACCAGCAGGATCAACTGTGCACCCAGTCTTCCATGTTTCAATGCTGCGCAAGGCTCTTTCATCCGGTACGACTGCTTCCTCTGATTTACCTAAGGTTTCTGATGCTCTTGCTATCCCTGTCAACATACTGGCACAACGTTGGCGCAAGAAGGCGAACCGGGTGGTGGAACAAGTTCTGATCCAATGGTCTTCGGGAAATGCGGCAAGTGCGACATGGGAAGATCGGGAGGAGCTTCAT
Organism: Puccinellia tenuiflora; assembly: GCA_012064385.1. Taxonomy (NCBI): domain Eukaryota; kingdom Viridiplantae; phylum Streptophyta; class Magnoliopsida; order Poales; family Poaceae; genus Puccinellia; species Puccinellia tenuiflora. The sequence goes on from QRDG01000006.1 coordinate 102,095, forward strand.
CAACGTTTTCTGGTGGCACCAGCTTGGGGACAAGCTGGTTCTCAAGAACGGGGGGATGTCAGGGTACCATCTTCCCATACCAAGGACAGCGACGACAACAGCATGAGCTGCACCAGTGACAGGCCTGGGAGCAGCCACGACAAGATCATCGACAACGCCAGGCCCAAGCGAGGAAGGAAGCCCAACTCCAAATACGAAGGCCCAGCCTGGACCAAGTGATCGGCTATATAGCCTATCAGCCACGGTGGAGACTGGCATCCTGGAGGATCACAGAATCGGCGGCTCTTCTCTTCTTCTTGCTTCTCAAGTCTCCTTCTGTTCTTCTTTCTCTCCCCCGTCTCCATTCTGATTGTAATACAGAACTAGTGATCGCTATCAATATACACCCGAACCCTAGAAGGACCCCCTTTACAGTACCCTTCCCCGACCGCCGCGTCGCCCTCCTCCCGCCCGTACCCGCCGCTCGCGATGAACGTGCCCCCGAACGCCTCCCTGAACGGCAGCAGCCGCCGCGACACGCGCCGCCGCCCGTCCACCCGCGGCTCGATCATGTGGCAGTAGAGCACGCCGACGTCGCCGAGCCGGCTCACCACGTGCAGCGCCAGCGCGTGCTCGTCGGGGGTGGCCGCGAACTGGTCCAGCCGCACGCCCACGCGGTGCCCGCCCACCTCCCGCACCACGGCCTCCACCACGTCCAGCGCGAACCGGCACCGGCTCTCGAGACCGTTGGCGCCGTCTTCGTGGACGAAGTATCCGTTCGCGCCGAGGATCTCCACGCCGTCGAAGCCGGCGTCGATGGCGTTCCGGGCGGCGCGTCGGAACCCGTCAACGACGCACGGGGCGTCTTCTGCGGCCACCCTCCTCGGGGACGACAGCTCCTCCCGGCGGCCGTCGAAGCTCATCTGCGGACTCACCTGCTGCTGCCGCATCGCCCCGTCATCAGGCCGGTGCCGGACGGCGTCGCCCGCGACGTGCCAGAGCTGGCAGAAGAAGACGGCGCCCTTGGCGTGCACGGCGGCCACCACGGGCCTCCACGCCTCGACCTGCTCTGGCGCCCAGATGCCGGGAACGTCCACGAACGACGACGACGACGAGTCCTGGTCCTCCCGCGCTGCCGCTGGCAGGCTGGCCGAGACGCGCGTCCCCTCCGAGATGAGGAACCCGCCGGGGGTGGCGCGCTGGGCGTAGTACACGGCGGCGTGCGGCTGCGGCACGCCGCCGTAGGAGCGCTGCCGGGTGAGCGGCGCCAGCACGACCCTGTGGGAGAGGTCGAACTGGCCCATCTTGTACGGCGTCAGCAGCGGGATCGCGGTGGACTTCATCTCTCCGCGACAGACAATCGATCTTCACAAGGTCATCAATGGCGCCGCGCTAATTCTACGAACGCATCAATGCGAGTAGCCAAATGTTTCGTACTACAAAGATGCCAAATGAACAAGTTGCTTGCGAAATCATCTTTCTTTTCTCCGGCCATGACGCTGTTCGTGTTTCATCCACGGAAGATCGATGTGACAACAACATTTGTTTGTTTGTTTGTTTGGCATGAACGGGACACAAGTCAGACAGCCTTTTCTTTCTTTTTTGGGGGTTTCGGATGAGAGCAAGACCATATTATCGAACTACCTCGTGTACGGGACTTGAAATTGTACGACAGCGAAGCCGCGTCGAAAGCTATATGCAGATAAGCACCACACGGCAAGCAACCGCTGATGGCGCGTGGCAATTCTACATTTCCAAAATAGGGAAGATTGGCAAGATTCATTTAGAGGATAGGAAAGGTGTGCAGCAGGCGTGCAGCAGTTCAGACTAGAGGCCTTGGCGCGGCGGCAAGCCGCGCCCGTTGGGGTTTTATTTATTTATTTTATGCATCATCATTTTTTATATGTAAATTATGTACTATACTCCATGAGGACTGTTTATATCGTACTGTGATTTATTTTTGGTCCTAACTTATAGTACATGTTATCAGATAATTATATTTCCGGTTATCATAATTTATATGTATGAATTTTATGACAGTTTGTTTTTGTAGTCATTTACTGTATTAGTCGAGGTGTATTGTTTGCTTGCCTGGTGATCATTTTGTGAGCTAACACCTCTATTTCCTTTTTGTGTCCTTTTTGTATTTTTTATTTTTACGGTATGTGTTTTAGGTCTAGGGAATATCGTTCTTTAAGCTGATTTTTTTCATTTGAATGGTGGCCTCATTTTTATCTCGTCTTAGTTTTTTCGTTGTTTTTTTATTGGGAGCACATCATCTTTTTATGGGCTGCTTAGTGATATCTATAGTGCACTAGTGGAAAAACAAGCTCTAGTACCGGTTCCAGAGTGCCTATAGTACCGGTTAGGCAACCGGTACTAATTAATCGGTACTAAAGGCCCCAACCTGTAGTACCGGTCTAGGCTGTAACCGGTACTACAGAGACCTCCACGTGGGCTGGCCGGGAGACTCAAGGGCTGGAGACCTTTGGTACCGGTTCGTAACAGGAACCGGTACCAAAGGGTTGGGACCGTAAACCTGCACTCTCTGCCGCGGCAGAGAATTGTGCATTTCTCTGCCGTGCCAAAACGCAGAGAATCCAGGGTTTATAGGGTCTGTATTTGGACCGTTCGTTGTATCAGTATCGCTTCGATGCGCCAGAAACGCGTTTGGAATATATAAGATATCTAAATGAAGATCAATTTGATGCATATCAACTTGGTGCATATATATAACAAAAGTAATTAATTACATAAGATCGCAAATTAAGTAGTACTCTCCGAGACATACAATATATTACATGTTCCTAGCTCACTATTACATTGAGGCATACTATATTGAAACAAGGTGGTACTCTCTGGAAGGAGGTATGACTTCCCGAATGAAAAATCCCGCCAATTCCTCGCTAATTGCTTGGAAGCGGAGCTTTCGGGGGAGCTTCTCCCGCTTTCTTGCCAACTGCAAATGAATGAGATCGAAATGAATACATTGAGTCATGTGTATATGTATGTATCAAATCATAATAAAACAATTATGACTGAAACTCAGCAGAACTGATGGTAACAAAATAAATTTGTGAATATTGTTTACGTACCTCTTTATTGAATTTACTATTCGCTCTCTCGTTGACAATCTTGTGAATGTTCTCACAAACATAGTAACCACATAGACTAGTCCCCTGTGGTTGTTGCTCGCATTTCTGTATAAGAATATAATTCAATCAAACAATAATCAAGTATGATAAATGTGTGTGGACGTAGCTAGGTATATAGTAGTACTTACTCTCGGACGCCATATCAGCTTCGGTTTCCATCCACCTTCCGGATCTTCCGCGATGAACGTTTCCCATACGCTGCCCGACAAAGAAAATCAATAAAAGAGTTGACATCATCAAATTAACGATGAAGCCGATAAGAATTAATTAAAATTACCTTTTGAGCATATCAAAACAGTGCTTGTACTTTAGAGGCTTTGTGGTTAGTGAGTCATAAACTAGAACTTCTCCATCGTGCATTTTAATGACGATAAGAATATAGTGGAAGCTGCGCACGTTTAAATATGCAGTGTCATAGATATAACTCATTACTTAAAATTTTAACATCTGGCCAAAGTATTCAAATAATGACGATAAAGAAGACAGTAACACTCACTCGAACAAGTAAGGCCAAAGTATTTGTTTTTTGTCACGTTGTCGCTTCAAAAACCTTAGCAAAGTCGCCGGTGTATCCTTGTTATGCAGGGGATCCGTTATGGTTACTTGATGCATTGTCTCCGCGTCAATGAACCCAATGTCGTTGATATCATCCATTTTGCATTCGAGCATCTTCAATCTGCATAATATAGCGCACAAAGATTAAATTGAGGACAATTGCAGAAAATGAACGAACTGAGCTTAAGACTTCTCAAATTACATAAATAAATCACTTACAGACAATAGCAACTGAGCAACGATTTGTCGATGGCCAGGAGATTGTATAACTGAAAAAGTTCCTTGAAGTCAACGGACACAGCGTATTCTTGGAAGTAGTGCTCCTCCTTAACTCTCACCATGATAGAATCGAACCCGTCCTTTGCACTATTCAAGTACCAGCTATGCAGTTGGCGCATTCTTGTTGGTAGGGCGCGGACATTCTCGACCAAATTATTCCCTTGAACAAATTGATATGCTACTTCAAGTAAGGCGTCATCGGTACCGGTTGTTTGTTGTTGACGACTTTGAATGGCCTTCTCGTCAAACACCTTGAGAGGGGGGACCGATTGAACGGGTTGTTCTCCGAGCTGGGGAACTTGTTTCCTTTTATTTGACTCGACCACTTGTTTCCCTTTTTCCACTTGGATCACCGGTTCTCCTTTTTGCACCCTGACCATCTCGTCATATGACCTTTCAATAGAACGCGTATAGTCTGATGACACCGGTTCAGGGTCATATAGATTCTCCACGGTACACACGACTTTCACCGGATCTAGCGTCTTCACAAAAGGTATCTCTGGCACTTTCTTAGCAAAATGGGCATCCACCTGGGCTTGAACGATGGCCTTGTTTTCCTCTTCAGATCTTTCCCAAGGTAACTTCTCAAGAGGCGGCCGTGTTCTCTCCAATCTAGGCATCTTCCTAGGCGGCGAACCATTCCGCTTAATGGGCGCTCTCTTACGCGGAGGTAACCGAGGTGGTGGACTCGCGCTGGGCCCCCCCTCCGGTAGGTGTGGACTTTGTTGCTCATGTGGACTGCTACCACGAGGAGTCGATGGCCCTTGCTGCTCATGTGGACTGCCAGCAGGAGTAGTCGATGGCCCTTGCGGCTCATGTGGACTTTGTTGCACATGTGGACTTCTACCACGAGGAGTCGGTGGCCTTGGCACGGGGCCTGAAAAGACGATGTATTGTTTTTTCCAGAGGGCGAAACCGCGCTTGACATCGCCCAGTGTCTTCTCCTCGTCACCTCCAGGATGATCAAGATCCATTGTTTCATAAGTAGGCACAATGTCATCCACCCCGACAAGAGCACAGTCAGCTGGAATGGGCTGATGATGGTGCGTTGCTCCATCTTGTTGTGGGTAAACATAGCCGACCGCCACCTTAACGGACATGTTCCTTATTGGCACATGTAGCTCGCACTCTGTCTTCTCCGTGACATAATCCACGGGGTAGCTTGCTCCACATCCTTCAAGATGCGAGGAACCCACGCTGCTTTTCGGCTGAGATGGGGCGGCATCGGCTTGAGGATCTTCTATAAGAAGTTGCTGATCAGGTGCCCTCTGCCGACTAGTAGTTGAGTCTGTTAGATTCTGCTCCAGCTGCTGCACCCTAAGTTCCAATGTCGATAATCGGTCAGCGCACTTCTTCTTCGTTCTCGAACGGCTTCTATAACTGTCTGCGCACTCCGGCCACGCATCCTTCATGGTGAGACCTGGGAGGGTTCGTACTCGTCCAACGTGTTCTGGATTCCCCAGAGCTAGTGTCAACTCGTCATTCTCTCTATCGGGAATGTACACTCCCTTTCTGACCTTATCTACTGCATCTTCAAGCTCCTTGGCGATTTTTTCAATTTTCGTCTTCCATTTACCCTTTGCAACGATTCGCCCTGTCTTTGGGTCCAACCCTGCCCCATGCGCGTACAACCAGAACTTGGACCGCTCGGGCCAGTCGTATGTCTGTGGCATGACCCCGTTTTTCAGCAGTTCAGCTTCATATGCTTTCCACTTAGGAATGGCACTCTTGTAGCCACCTGACCCCAATTTATGAAAATATTGCTTCTTCTTAGCATTTTCTACATTTATGGCTGATCGGGCCTTATACTCTGACGAGCTCCTATACGCCTTAAATGCGGCCAGAGGGCTTTTAGCTTCTCAAATCTTCCAGTGAATTCTGGACCTTCAGGTCCATAGTTGTCCCATAATTTTTTCTTCCAGGTCTGGAATTGTACGGCCATCTTCTTAAAAGTCCATTCCTTGAGCTTCTTCGTCTGGCCTTCCGTGAAGCCTACCGGTAGGTTGAAGTATGGCAGCAGACTCCCCCAAAGTACCTCTTTTGTAGCGTCGCTGACGTAACTAGCTTCATCGCCAACCCCCGCCTTCTTCGGCTTATGCCAATCTGGAATGGTGATCGGTACAATGTCCCTAACAAGAACTCCAGCTTGACTTATAAATTGTTTGACGTTCTCTGCTGGTTCCACCGGTTCGCCACTAGCCTTAAATGCGGTGAGGGATAATTTAGCCTCGCCTGATAGAGGTTTCGTCGGGCCTCGAGGACCTTGCTTTTTAGCAGATTTGCTCGATGATCCACAAGGCTAAAATAAAAAAGGTTCGTTAATAAGTGCAATACAAATAAATCAATGCATCTACTGATATAGCATTGCCATAATATACACCTTGCCGGAGTTTGTTAAGGGCACTTCGTCGGCCCTTCTTTATTCAGACTCAAGTCCTTCACCGGAGTCGTTCAGAAATTGTGTGGTTAAGTCTTCGCCATCGTCATCCTCATATGGTCGGGCATTATTATATATCACTTGTTGCACCAAATCTTCTTCCTCCTCATTTCGGATGAAGGGGGGGGGGGGGGAGTCCGGATCCATAGCTCAATGTCACTACAAAATTTTAAATAGCAAATTCACTTGGAAAATTTGAAATAGAAAATTTTAAATAGCAATTCACTACAAAATTCTAACACTAATATTTTAATACTAATAATTCTAATACTAATATTCTAATACTAATATTCTATTCTAAAAATTCTAATAATTCTAAGTACTAAAAAACTAATATCTAAGTACTTAAAAATTCTAAGTACTAAAAAAACTAATATCTAAGTACTTAAAAATTCTAATAATTCTAAGTACTAAAAAAACTAATATTTAAGTACTAAAAAAACTAATATCTAAGTACTTAAAAAACTAATAATTCTAAGTACTTAAAAATTCTAATAATTCTAATACTAATTTTCTAGTGTTTCTATTTACTTAAATTTATATGTAACAATATTGAGACATTTGTAAATAAGTAAAAATAACAATAACCACTAAGAAAAAAAACAAAAAAAAACTAGTACCTGCGGCCGGAGGCGGAGGCGGAGGCGCGTGGTGGAGGCGAGGTGGTGGAGGCGGAGGCGCGTGGTGGAGGCGGAGGCGCGTGGTGGAGCAGGGGCAGGGGCCGGCGGCGCACGGAGGTGGAGGGGCAGGGGCCGGCGGCGCACGGAGGTGGAGGGGCAGGGGCGTGGTGGGGCCGGCGGCGCACGGAGGTGGAGGGGCAGGGGCCGCCGGCGCACGGAGGTGGAGGCGTTCGGGACTCCCCCCCCCCCCCGAATGGAATTAATTTTGTGATGTTTTGTAACATTTTCAAATTTTTAAATTTCAAAATGGAATTAAATATTTCTAGAAACTATAATTAAGTCTAGAAATTTGTCCCGTTTCCAGCAGAATCGGCAGAAATTTGTGATTTTTAAAAGAGGTGGATGGAAATCTTTTCTTTGAAAACAAATTGATTATTTGTGCATATAACATGTTCTAGCATATTAAAAAAATGAATCACCCAAGTTTTGCAACATATTTCTGGTAGGTCCTTCACAAAAAAACCATTTCTGACACTCGAAAAATGGAAAATGGTTTTTTTATTCAATAAAAAAAAACTTCCTTCGTCAACATTGTCCGTGCTTCCAAGATGCATGTTTGTGTGGAATAGGACCCATTCAAACAAACTATGCCATGTATTTGGCCATAACACCCGTTATTTCGACAGAAACCCTAGAATGTTAGGAGGAGATAGCTCTTTGTTGTGAACAAGTTTTCAACAGAACTGTCGTACTGCCTAGGACATATTCCAAGTTCCTGAGCTGCGGGGTGCTGAGCCTCCGGCGCTGCGCATCCAAAGAGAAGGAACCCTCACAGGGTCATAGCTCACGTGAGAAGGAACCCTCTGAAGAAACGACCACCTACTGTCATACTGCCTATCCAATAGATACATGTAGCGACGGACGTGCTCATCCTCCTCCCTGATACGGCGACGTACCACCTCCTCGGAGGCCGGCTCCCTCTGCACCGAGCGTGGCCCACGCGACTGCCACCACAGAAGATCCGGGTCGACGACGTCACCCGGATTCCTCACCAAGCTGCGCGTCCCGGAAGGTAGCACCTCCCAGTGCCAGCCCGGTGGAGCCCAGTCCCGCACATCGCCCCTCTGGTCCAACATGGACATCGTCGCCGAGTGATGAGGTTGCAGATATGAGTTTAGATGTGATATGGCAATGGAGGCCAAGCCTACATATATATATAGAGTGATCAGGGCCTTTAGTACCGGTTCGTGTTACCAACCGGGACTAAAGAAGTACACGGATCGTGTGTTTCTTTCAAGCGCTTGTGAGCCGTTGGATCAGGGGTGTGTTTCTTTAGAGCGCTTGTGAGCCGTTGGATCAGAAGCACACGGATCGTGTGTTTCCTTCGAGCGCTTGTGAGCTGTTGGATCAGTGCCTTTAGTACCGGTTCGTGTTACCAACCGGGACTAAAGAAGCACACGGATCGTGTGTTTCTTTCAAGCGCTTGTGAGCCGTTGGATCAGGGGTGTGTTTCTTTAGAGCGCTTGTGAGCCGTTGGATCAGAAGCACACGGATCGTGTGTTTCCTTCGAGCGCTTGTGAGCTGTTGGATCAGTGCCTTTAGTACCGGTTCGTGTTACCAACCGGGACTAAAGAAGCACACGGATTGTGTGTTTCTTTCAATCACTTGTGAGCCGTTGGATCAGGGGTGTGTTTCTTTAGAGCGCTTGTGAGACGTTGGATCAGAAGCACACGGATCGTGTGTTTCCTTCGAGCGCTTGTGAGCCGTTGGATCAGGGGTGTGTTTCTTTACAGCGCTTGTGAGCCGTTGGATCAGGGGTGTGTTTCTCTAATCGCCTATAAATAGCGACGTCCCTGCTGCGAAATGGCACACAACGAGCGTCTACCTTTGTCACCGAACCCAATGGTTGGATTTAGCCTACCCGCTTGCATGTTCCCTAACACAAGCCCTCGGGTAGGTTGAATCCAACCACTGGATTAGGGTGACACAATGATGAATTGCCGAGGAGGTGGGAGTGGCTGCAAGGCTCTTTGATGATCTACAACATTCCCAACACTTTTTGGGACGGTCGTTAGATCATCAAAGAAGTCTTGCGGCTGCTTGGATCGAAGGTCGATTTGCTGCTCACTTCAGTTCATCGACCGAATACAAATCATTCGGATTCCCGTCATACAGCCCAACGGTGCATTTGATATGCAGGCACTCACGAGCCACCGTTGGGCTGTATGACGGGGAAACCGTGTGCATTTGATAAAAGGTTTAATACATTGTCCGTGCTTCCAAGATGCATGTTTGTGTGGAATATGGACCCATTCAAACAAACTATGCCAAGTTTATTATTACACATCACCAACACATCCCTATCTAGTCTTCTGAGTTTTCTTCGTGTGTTTCCCTTTCTTCTGATTGCGACGCAACCATGGACAATCTTCGTTATTTAACACGATGCTTGGGTCAGTTTTCACCTTGAAGGGTGCAATATAATCAAACTTATTATAATCTTCTGACATGTCTGTCTTGTCCTCCACTCCCACGATGTTTCTTTTTCCTGAAAGAACTATGTGGCGCTTTGGCTCATCATATGATGTGTCCTCTTGCCTTTCTTTTCTTTTTTTCGGTTTGGTAGACATGTCCTTCACATAGAAAACCTGGGCCACTTCACTGGCAAGCACGAATGGTTCGGTCTCGTATGCTAGATTCTTTAGATCCACTGTAGTCATTCCGTACTGTGGGTCTACCTGCACCCCGTCTTTCAGGTTGAACCATTTGCACCGGAACAAAGGGATCTTGAAAGTAGGTCCATAGTTAAGTTCCCATATCTCCTCTATGTACCCATAATATGTGACCTTCTTCCCATTGTCGTCTGCTGCATCAAAGCGGACACCACTATTTTGGTTGGTGCTCTTTTGATCTTGGGCGATCGTGTAAAATGTATTCCCATTTATCTCGTACCCTTGAAAAGTCGATATACAAAAAGATGGTTGCTTGGCCAACAAGTATAGTTGTTATTCAATAGTGGTGTCATTAATGAGATGTGTTTGCAACCAACCGCCGAAAGTCGTCTGGTGTTCTCCATCAATCCAATCTTCACCTTGCTCCGGATATTTTGAGCGTAAAATATCCTTGTGTTCCAATATATACGGAGCCACCATGCTGGAATTATGTAGGACTGTGTAGTGTGCTTTAGTGAAAGAATGTCCGTCCATATTTATTTTTGCTCTCTTTCCTAGCGTGCCTTTTTCACGCAGTCTCCCCTCATAGCGTGATTCAGGAACACCGATCGGCTTAAGGTCAGGAATAAAGTCAACACAAAACTCAATGACCTCCTCTGTTACATAGCCCTTGGAGATGCTTCCTTCTGGCCTAGCACGGTTATGAACGTATTTCTTTAAGACTCCCATGAATCTCTCAAAGGGGAACATGTTGTGTAGAAATACAGGACCGAGAACGTGAATCTCTTCGACTAGGTGAACTATGAGGTGCGTCATAATATTGAAAAAGGATGGTGGAAACACCAACTCGAAGCTGACAAGACATTGCACCACATCCTTCTGTAAATTTGATAGAGTTAGTGGATTGATCACCTTCTGAGAAATTGCATTGAGGAATGCACATAGCTTCACAATGGGTACTCGAACATTTTCTGGCAGAAGCCCCCTCAATGCAATCGGAAGTAATTGTGTCATAATGACGTGGCAGTCATGAGACTTTAGGTTTTGAAACTTTTTCTCTGTCATGTTTATTATTCCCTTTATATTCGACGAGAAGCCAGACGGGACCTTGATGCTGCTCAGGACTTCAAAAAGATCTCCTTCTCTTCTTTTATAAGAGCGTAGCTGGCAGGACCTTGATACTTCTCTGGATTCAGGTTGTCTCGTTCGTGCATACGTTGCTGGTCCTGCCGTGCATCCGGTGTATCTTTTGTCTTCCCGTACACGCCCAAGCAGTTTAGCAGGTTCACGCATCACGTCGATTGAAGAGTGAACCTCTAGGATTTTCCAATAGGGTAGCTCCCAAAATATAGACATCTTCTTCCACATGGGTACGTGTCCGGCACTGTTATTCGGAACAGATTGTCCGCCAGGACCCTTTCCAAAGATCACTTTTAAATCCTTCACCATATCATATATAACATCCCCAGTAGGGCGGGTAGGCTTCGTCCGGCTATCTGCCTCACCTCTGAAATGCTTGCCTCCTCCCATTCTTACGACATGTTGTTTTGGAAGAAATCGACGATGCCCCAAGTACACATTCTTGTTTCCCAAATATATACTGTCAGTCTCACCTAAACAGTGTGTGCATGCATTGTATCCCTTGTTTGATTGTCCTGAAATGTTACTAAGAGCAGGCCAATCATTGATGGTTACGAACAACAACCCTCGTAGGTTAAATTCCTTTTGTTCATGCTCATCCCACACAGGTACACCTTATTCATCCCACAACTGTAAAAGTTATTCAACTAATGGCCTCAGGTACACATCAATGTCGTTGCCGGGTTGCCTCGGGCCTTGGATGAGCACTGGCATCATAATGAACTTCCGCTTCATGCACAACCAAGGATGAAGGTTATAGATACATAGAGTCACTGGCCAGGTGCTATGACTGGAGCTCTGCTCTCCAAAAGGATTAAAGCCATCTGTACTTAGACCAAATCTTAAGTTCCTCGCGTCATCTGCAAATGTCTTGAACTCTTTGTCGATTTTTCTCCACTGCGACCCGTCAGCGGGGTGTCTCAGCATCACGTCTTTCTTACGGTCTTCTTTGTGCCATCGCAACAACTTGGCATGCTCTTTGTTTTGAAACAAACGTTTCAACCGTGGTATTATAGGAGCATACCACATCACCTTGACAGGAACCCTCTTCCTGGGGCGCGGCTCGCCCTCAACATCACCAGGGTCATCTCGCCTGATCTTATACCGTAATGCACCACATACCGGGCATGCATTCAAATTCTCGTACTTCTCACCGCGGTAGAGGATGCAGTCATTGATGCATGCATGTATTTTCTGCACCTCTAATCCTAGAGGGCAGACAACCTTCTTTGCTTCGTACGTACTAGAGGGCAATACATTCTCCCCTGGAAGCATCTTCTTTATTATTTTCAGCAACTTTTCAAAACCCTTGTCAGAAGTACCATTCTCTGCCTTCCATTGCAGCAATTCTAATGTGGTACCCAACTTTTTCTGCCGATCTTCGCAATTTGGGTACAACAATTTGTTGTGATCCTCTAACATTCTCTCCAACTTCAACTTCTCGTTTTCACTTCCGCAGTTAATCTTCGCATCATGAATGGCCCGACCTAAATCGTCATCGGGGTCATAAAAAATGAGCTCTTCTGCGTCTTCGTCTCCCCCCATTGTCATATCATCGTGTTCAGTGAACATAGGATAGTTGTCATTATCCTCTTCTTCTTCATTGTCTTCCATTATAACCCCTATTTCTCCGTGCTTTGTCCAACAATTATAGCCGGGCATGAAACCGTTCTGTAATAGGTGGGCGTGAATGGTTCTTGAGGTAGAGTAATCCGTCATATTCTTACAGGAACTACATGGACAACACATGAAACCATTCGACCGCTTGCTTGCCTCAACCACGTGGAGAAAATTATGCATGCCATTAATAAACTCGGGACAACGTCGGTCACCGTACATCCATTGTCGGTTCATCTGCATTATATAAGTATATCAATAACCGTTAATTACACTACTTCATAAATAGATGAGTGACAAAATTAATTAATATTCAAGTTCATCACATTAAAAGCAAATTAGAGTACTGACCAAATGTAATACATAGTTCTCATAAAACATACACTCAAACTAACATACAACTATCTAAAAAAATTAAAACCAACAAAAAATGCGATGAAAATCGCAACTAAGGTAACTACTGAACCAACAGCATAATGATACCAAGCCTCTTGATTAATGGCATATTTTCTAATCTTTTTAATCTTCAAGCGCATTGCATCCATCTTGATCTGGTGATCATCGACGACGTCGGCAAACTTCAAGTCCAATTTCATCTTCTCTTCTAGGCATTGCAGACGAAGATCTTCACTTCTTTTCAATTTTTCTTTCAAATCATTATTTTCTTTCTCAAATAAATTGAGCATCTCGACAAGAGGGTCGGTTGTAATTTCTGGTTCAACTACCTCCTAGATAAAATATCTATGTCAAGTTGGTCGGCATAATTGTCACATGACAAAATGAAACAAATAGTTATAAAAGTATACCACATCCGAATCATAGACCGGACGAGGGCCGACGGGGACGGATATCAAAACCATGGCACTATACATAAAAAAACAATCATACAAGTAAGAAAATTATAAAGTAAAACTATGCATCTATCACATAAAACTAAGTTTTTTTATAAAACATAAAAACAAGTAGGCTCACCGAGGTGGTGCCGGCTAGGGACGGCGCTGGCGACCGACGGCGGTGAGGACGGGGAAGATACTAAAACCAACAAAGCATACTTTAATTTGAGCTCAAATTGCATATAAAACGAATGAAATCACTAACTTAGACATTTCATCAAACACCTTGCTAGCACTAAAAAAGTGAAACGAGTTAAACTATACGAAATGAGCTAAATTAGGAACGCCGGAAGAAAGGATCATGTTGCTAACCCTTGGATAGATGGTTGCCGCCAATCTTAACAAAATGGTGGAGAAAAATGGAGATTTGTTTGGAGTGTGAGAGGAGAGATTTATGTTGGAAATGTGTTGGAGATGAAAAAATGAGCGGGTCGGGTTGATGAAATAGGCTGCACACCCTCTAGTACCGGTTTGCTATGCAAACCGGTACTAAAGGTGCAGCGCCGGCCCCGCGGCCGCAGCATTTTTGGCGCGAAACCCTTTAGTACCGGTTCGTTACGAACCGGTACTACAGGTCCAGCACAAACCGGTACTACAGATTCCCGGCGCACTGGGCTCTGGAGCCGGTACTAGTGCTAGCTTTAGTACCGGTTTGGCAAACCGGTACTAAGGGTAACATCCTATGGCTGTTTTTCCACTAGTGGTGTTTGCTTGATGGTGTGCTTATAGTGGGCTACATGCGGCCTGCTTGGATAATGGGCTGAAATTGTGGCTCGTGAAAGCTTATCTGTATCTAGTAGAAGAGGTAGGTAGGATGGCGTCAAAAAATAAAGTAGAAGAGGTAGGTTCCCCTAAAAAAAAGTAGAAGAGGTAGGTGTTTCTCAAAAAAAAAAAAAATGTAGAAGTAGTTACGAGATATTGGGAAATAAAATTAGGGTTCATAGCGGAGCTGGCAACAGGGTAATTTCTTGCGGTAGTACGTTGTGATGTCTTGGTCATCCGGTTCTTCTTCCGCTCCCGGCTTCCGTCGTGCTGCTAGTAGAGGGGATCCAGAGCCAAGATCGTCGGTGCGCTATCACGAGGAAGTAATGGCGTATGAGCCGTCCTCGGTGTTGATACGTCGCAAACGTATCTATTTTTTCAAACACTTTTGCTATTATTTTGCTTCTAATTTGCATGATTTGATTGAAACTAACCCGGACTGACGCTGTTTTCAGCAGAATTGCATTTGGTGTCTTATTTTTGTACAGAATAAAAAGTCCGCAGAAAATTCCCGAAAAATAAGAAAAAGGAGTTTTGAAAGAAATAAGCCACGGAGCCAGGAGGGCTCGCGGAGGGGCCACCCCAGGAGCAGGGGCGTGCCCCAGCCACGGGTGGGCCCAGGGCCGCGGCTAGGGGTCGCCCCTTCCCCTGGTGCGCCGCCTCTGGCCCTCCTTTAACGTATAATGTCCTCCTAACCTAAAAATGACACCCCCCGAACGCCTCGTCCAGAAATCTTACGGAGCTCCGCCGCCACCTCAAAACCCAAATTCGAGGTCCAGGATCACTGTTTCGGCACCCTGTCGGAGTGGAGATCGCCGCCATCGTCACCGTCAACGCCTCTCCATCAACCATCCATGATTCCCCCATCCATGTGTGAGTAGTTCCCTGTTGTAGACAAGGGGGTGGAGGGGATTGAATAAGATCACTCATGTAATTAGATGCTAGATTGTTAAGGCATGATGCCTAGTATCCTCTATTTGTGTTAATTGTCGTTGTTGCAACTAGTTGTGCTTAATGCTTGACACTTAGGGCCCGAGTGCCATGATTTTAGATCTGAACATGTTATGTTTTCATGAATATAATTGATGCTTTGGATCATATCTACTAGTTGTATGCGCCTGTTGTTGTTGTCCGGAACCGGCGACCCCAAAGTGACAGATTGGGATATCAAAGGGAAAGGGGAGCAACTTGAGGACTACATGTATTCACCATGTGTTAATGCTTTGCTGCGGCGTTCTATTAAAAGGAACACCTTAATTGCCATTAGTTCCATTATTGGTCCGGCTGAAACCGGAAGTCGGGACAAAAGATGCCGTGCAAGTTCTTATTGAGTTCTATATAGCACGGTCAAATTTTTAATGTGATGGCTAGATAGTGTGTTTCTTACAGGGCGATTGTAATTATCTTGTATTTGTTTTATAACTGAGCAGTTAAAGAAATATGCTAATGTGTAGGAAGTATAACGCTAATATTATTACTTGCACCGAAACGGGAATTTACAAGGTGTTCCTGCAACATTTTATAGGTTGCATATTTTTTATACACAATAGCTTCCTATATAGCTGCTTTGAAATTCCATATAAGTGAACCTCTCTACTGTTTTAAAAGGACTACAATAAGTAATATACAAAAGTCTGATAAAACAAGCCACATGCTGTGGTGCTTGTCCTTGGGCGATTCTTGCGACTTGCTAATGATACTGCTCATTGTGCTCCTATTTTTTCTTCTGCTGCTGCTCTTATGATGCCGTCAACTGCATCTTCTATTCCCATGCAATTGTCCGTATAGCATTTCCGATAATCCTGGCTATTTCTTGTGCCAGCCTCTGTTCCACTGTACGTGGAATTACTGGTCCATTGTACTCAGTATCGCGGTCATTGGGGTATTGTGTCTCTGGCAGCGTATATGCAGTGGAATATTGATGTTGTCGTTCTCACTGAGTGCATTTCTCATCTCGTAAATCACCTTTTGTAGTTCAGCCTTGAACAGTTCAGCTCGCTGCTCTGATACTGATCTATTGAGACCTTGTTGTTGATGTGCCCATGCTACTACATTGTTTTTGTCCTGCTGGTTCTCATGTGCACGCTGTTGTGCTGTCATTGAAGACCTGTAGAGAAAGTCTAATGCTGAAATAGATGGGCTTCTGAAGTAAAATCGAAGTGCTTTCATTGCTACACTATCCTCTACAAACTGTGCTGTCCTTTTTGGTGGGCTTCGAAAGAGTGCAGTGTAGTAGCCATTAGGTGCTTATACAGTTTGGAACCCACTAATTTGCAGGCCTGATGGTGGTGCCAATGCCTGGAGCAAGAGCAATTCGTACCTGGTTGGGAAATATTCTCCAGATGAATCTCAAGCTGTTTAGGAATGATGAGTACTTCTCAGTATGATATATTGCACTCCCTAATAAGAATTCCAAAGTTCCAAACATTACAGGGACAAAACATGCGATTATTAACTCTTATATATATTTGTATTCTAAAGGAATAGACAGTACAAGAATGCGTGAATACAAACAAACTAATGAAACGCACTATATATGTGATGACATTATTTGAGAAAACATACTTTTGCTACGGACACTCCCATGACAATAACATGTATCAAAACGTATATTTTATCGTATATGCTACCATGCATGTAAAATATAATCACACGGTCACACCGACCCCGTGCAATGAAATCACGCGTGAAGCTTCTCCAACCATATTGAGACGACGTATCAGCTCAAGCATAGATCTCCTTGCCGCAGACAATAATGCCGTCGCTGTCCGCGTAGAGCCACTCGCCGTCGCGGATCACCGCGCCGGCGACGTCGATGTCCACGTGCATCTCCGTGGATCCGTGTTTCCCAGGCTTGCGCGGGTGGCTGGCGATGGCACGGACGCCGATGGCGCATCCGTTCACGTCGTCCACGTCGCGGACGCAGCCGTCGATGACCGCGCCCGCCCAGCCGCTCCGTCGCGCCACCTCCGCCAGCGTGCCGCCGAAGAGCGCGCACCGCTTGCTGCCGCCGCCGTCAAGCACCAGTACACGGCCTTTGCCGGGCATTTCCAGGAGCGCGCGTAGCCCGGCGTTGTGTTCCAGGACGCGCATGGTGACCACCCTGCCGGAGAAGGACCTGCACTGGCCGTATGGCTGGAAGACGGGCTCCAGGATGCGCAGCTCGCCGGTGAGGATGAGCGAGGCGTTCGCGTCGCACAGGTCGGCCACAGGGGCTGGGAACTTCTGTGAACCCATTCGATGATCGATCTGTAAATATTCACAAGCAAAAAACACGATGCATGTACCGTGAAATCGACCGCGATCATGAATGGATATGTGTAATATATCCATGTGCGTACATACATGCATGCATGGATATTGTATAATTGTTATGAATATATAACCTGAGGCCAACAAGCTGAGAAGTGTTAGTTAAGGTGGTTGCCAAGATTTGTTCTGTTCCCTTTCTCTTGCGTGCTTGTGCTACAGCAAAGAGCTGGCTCTTATAGCTATATATATAGTGCCGTGCCTCCGCCGCCTACTTTTTCTGCTAGGAGTAGTGAGAGCTATATCAGTCGTTCACTCAAATAAAAAATAAAAATAAAACATTTATGTCGTTATAAAAGGTTCTGGTGTCCTTTGGCAAATTGTACCTATGTGTTTATGAGAAATTCACTTTGATAGATGGGAGCATATACTACTACAACCTGTAAAAATATTTTGAAATGTCAAGATAGTCCGAACAAAAGTTTGGCGCATACATCTCGACTTCTACGAGCGCATTCCAAGTTTAGCGAAATACCGAACATTTTTTTGTACCCTATGTATGAAGATCAAAGAAAAGTTACATCAAAAGCTTTTTTAGCACCGAATATTGTCTTTTTGAACACGACAAAAAATGTCAGTTTTCCATGAAATTATTGTATGAGCACATAGAAATTTTGAGATGTTCGCGTAAAAAAATTACCTGAAATGTTTTGATGTTTCAAAACGTGTTTGAAACACGTTTGATAAACCGGGAGCATATGCTCAGGTACCAATGGGCCATTTATCTCAATCAGGACTCGGTTTGTAAGATGACCCGGTCACCATATAACCCTACCTCATCCATGTATGTAAGACGGGTAAGGAGTACCCAAAGACATGATACACACCAACACTCAATACCACACCTTGAAGCTGAGAATACATAATGAATCTCTTCTGCGAAAGCAGTAGTGTTTTTACGGAACGATTGTTACCTAGGACCGAAATCTGTATAAATTCTCTCTATATGCTAACCCAGTGGATCTGACTGACAGGAGCGGTACACATCGACTAACCTTTTTATTGTCCCGAGCGTTCAGTAGCTTTGCAGGTCTGGGTTTCTGTCCCCAGAAGTGTCGAACAAGTCTCGTGGCTCGTGGACTCACACATAAATTTATCCGGAACTCCAGTTGAGACCCAGGCATGTATGGTCACCGGCTCCCAAGGTAAAATCATTATAAAAAAATATCAGGTACATTCATCTTCGAGTCTTTAATATCCACCCATAAATGATGTCAATTAAGAATTGTTATTTATTGTACAAAATAAATATATTCGCAATTCTATGAAAACGATATGATACATTCATGTTTTAAAATTGGGATGCACACACCTTCATGCATCCTCTACATACATGATTTTTGGTATTTTTATATTATTTTTAATATTACTCTCCATAGATGGAGAGTACCTAGGTCCTTCATCCTCCAATTATCAATAATCTATAATGCATGTTAGTTGTCCAAGCCATCACAAGTTCGCATTAAACTCATATGATCAATCAAGTATCTCTTCCAAATCCGAGTAGTGATGAGGCATCGCCATCACATGATTATGCATACCCAACGGTCCATGAGCTAGATGCGCTCGGCAACAAGACCAGGAGATTAATGGTCTGCTGTGTAGCACAAAATGACGCAATCATCTGGTTGGTTCTTTACTTTGGCAACACGACATGTTTGTCACAAAATATCCAGCGGTGCGACCAATAAGTCTGGGGCCGACACAAAATGCGCCCAACGCATCCTCCCATCTGTCAAAAAAAGTTTGACTACCCCTTTTCTGTCACCAATTTCCAGGACAGGTTTGGGGGTGCTGGACAAGACTAGTCAGCCGGTAATTGGCACAGAGGCTGGCCAGCGTTGTTTTAAATGGCGCCAACCATCTTCTCAGTTCTCAGGAGGCGTTGTGGCTTCCTGAGGCTGGTCACAATGGAGAGTAACTATGACTAGTAACATGCATATGTTACTAGTCTTAGTTACTACCATTATAGTGCAAAGTAACATAAATAGAGTAACATAGGTGATCTTATTTATTACCCTATAGACTCATCTTGTCTAGAAAATTGTGATGTTACAGTAACTAGCTATGTTACTCTATTCCTCTCTCTCCTCATTAATTAGCTGCCACATCATCTTTTTTGCTTAGGTGGCACTGAAGTTACTAGCTAAGTTACTTCCATTGGGGCTAGCCTGATCGATGCGGCGGTATGACTTCACACGCATCGTCGACACTAAACCGACAATTTATCTTCCAACCACCCATCGGTTAGCGCCTGCGTCGCTGCACCATCGACTCTCGCGAAGCTCCAATCCCCTACAAATGATAGGCGCCTGTGCCGTCGTCTCCTGGCATGTCCCCATCTCGCCCTCAAAAAATGGTTCACCAGCTCGCCACCACCTAGCTAGGACACCATGGCCGCAGCCACGTGCGCATAGGCGCAACCGCCACACCACCAATCGCCTCCGCTTTTAGGCACTGACGAGGAGGAGGAGGACCTGGCACCCTGCCTGCCGAAGTAGTCCACACGGCTGGCTTCCTATACCACACCTTGCACCATGAGAATCTCGGCAGCTGAGGGCAGTCATCGCCAAGCAGACCACTAAGCCAATCCGACAACGCGTTATGGAGATCTTTGTCGCAATTGTTTTGAGGGAGGTCACTGCCCGCCAGTTAATGGCCGACGAGCATCAATCCGCCATTGCGTTGGAAGCCTAGCAGAGGCGACACACGCCTTTCTCTTGCAGATGAAGGCGGCGCAGCACCAGGTGCCACGCAGAGCAGCGACAAGGAGTTTGATGGGACCTGAATGCCACTTGGCATGCAAGCTAGCGTCACACGACTGTTAGGCTGGCTTCAACGACGTCGAGCCCCCTCCCTTTGTAGACGAAGATTATGTTTGGTTTAATGCTTTAGTTTAGTTTAATTTTTATTTAAATATCATTGTAAACTATCCTTCAATTTTGAAGAAAATTCGAGCTTTTTGTTTAAATTTGAGTGTTCAAACTTCTTAACAAATAGCATTGGGACGGTTTACGGTCCAGACAAGTTTTGGGGCGCCACAAAGAGGCCACGGTTTCAGAAATGCTGGACATATTTTGGGGTGGACAGGTATGGACGCTCTCACGAAGAGGACACAACGCCGTACATCTACAGATGAATACGGGGAGCAGGGCTAGTTTGCATGGCTGCCTTGCTACATCAAGCAGCTTGACGAGTGGGGGACCAAGCGAGACAAACATCAACGATAGTTATTGTACTACAATTACAAAAAAACACACGGTCCATTCAAGTCTAATTTGGTGCACCAAGGTTTTCGCAGCATCAAATTCTCCATTTATATTCGGAAGTCTGTCCCATTCTGGATGAGCATCGCTTTCTAGCCTGTGTTGCTGCTTTGCATAATGGCACAAATTTTGCTAACGTACAAACGAATCAAAACCTCTCAACCAACTGCTCCAAATCACAAAAATACTTTCGTGCATATAGGTTTCAGGGTTTTGCGCGCGTTTGTAAATCATCAACACAATACCGTGGTGAAGATAAGTCCACCGTGGCCTAAACCTGCTACAGGTTGGGTTGCGGTCTCTGTCGATGGATCATTTCTTCAGGCTAATGGGACTGCAGGTATTGGTGTAGTCTTGCGTGATCATACAGGAGCTGTTTTAAAAGCAGCATGCAAGGCGTATGAAGGTTTTACTGAAGCATATGAAGCTGAGTTGAATGCTGTACATGAGGGATTGGAGATGGCTGTCCAGTCATGCGAGGCGCCACTTCTACTGCAAACTGATTGTGCTGCTGTTCTGAAGACTCTGAAAGAGGAGGGTCTGGACCGGTCACCATACTCAAAAATAGTGATGGAGCTGAAACAGATGATTAATGGTCCGAGGGAGCGTGTTCTCATGAAAGTAGATCGCGAACAAAATAAGGTTGCAGATTTGTTAGCTACACATGCTAGGATGGGACATGTCAACCGTGTTTGGTCTGACTGTGTCCCTCGTTTTATTTCAGACTTTGTAGTTGCTGATTGTAACCTTATCCCTGAGTAATAAAGCTCTCATCTTCTGCGCAAAAAAAAACAAGGTCGTATATCTGGAGCTCACACATTGAATGTTTGATCCAACTTGTTAAGCCACGTTCATTGGAATTGTATCCGCGATAAAATTTGACCCATTAGTAAACTCATAATACATTTTATAGGAATCTCCACCTCTAAGCTATCTCAAATTTTTTCAACGAATCTCTACCATGCCTTTTCTATTCCTTTAATATTTATATCTTGGCATACTAATTAATAATACCAACTTTCATAAGTAGTTTTTAAAGAAATTTAATCCTATAAAATATAAATGACAACCTAATTATAATAATAGCTATTAATAGTTAGAATAAATTATTTGAGATACCTCAATATATTTTAGATGATTGTATTATTAAAATATTAATAAAATATGTTATATTGTTTTTTAGAGACACAATGTATTTACTACATATTTTGAGCTACGCAAAAGATATTAGATTTTTTCAGCTATACATTTTTTATATAATTGGTTAATACAACATAACATTGTATATTAGCTGACATAGTTGGCCTTTGTTTGATTGAAGTATCAGGCGACACAAGTAGCGACACAACCACGAAGAGATAACGTTCCAGAGGAGGAGAACGAGGATAACGTTCCAGTATTAGTAGGACACAGTCTGCGTTCATTAGAGGGAGGCACATTCACGAGGGGGTGGTCTCTCTCCAGGAGATTGTCCATGAGGTTAAGTCCAGGAAACTTGGGGGAGTTTTCCTGAAATTGGACTTTGAGAAAGCGTATGACCGAGTGAAGTGGCCGTTCCTTCGCGAGGTGCTTCTACGCAAAGGCTTTGACCCAGGATGGGTTCACCGAGCCTTGGGGATGGTCTCGGGGGGCCAAACCGCTATCAACATCAACGGGGAGGTTGGATGTTTCTTTCGGAATGGTAGGGGGGTGCGCCAGGGTGACCCCCTCTCACCCATTCTCTTCGACTTTGTGGTTGAGGCCCTGGCGGCTATCCTGGAACGCCGCCAAGACCACGGGACACATCAGCGGTCTCGTCCCACATCTGATACCTGGGGGGGGTATCGCATCTGCAATACGCAGATGACACTATCATTATGATCCAACCGGATGACCTAGCTATCGCTAACCTCAAGTTCATCCTCTTGTGTTTCGAGAGCTTATCCGGGCTTAGGATCAACTTCCACAAGAGCGAGGTCATGGTTTTGGGGAGCCCTGACCAGGAGCAAAAAAGGATAGCAAACATGCTCAACTGCAAATTAGGCTCATTCCCGTTCACCTATTTGGGTTTGCCGATCAGCGATAGAGCCCTGACGGCTGGGGATTGGGACCCCCTTTCCATCAAGGTTGGCAAACGGGCAGACCCGTGGATGGGTAATCTCATGTCCTCGGCGGCCCGCTTGACCTTGGTGAACGCTTGTCTCTCCAGCTTACCTCTACACGCCATGGGGGTGTGCCTGCTGGGGGACGGGGTCCACAAGACCATGAACCGCCACCGTGCGCGCTTCTTCTGGGGGGAAAGCGGCACTAGACGGAAATACCACTGGGTCAGATGGCCGGATGTGTGCTTACCCAAAGACCTAGGGGGGCTTGGGATCATGGACAACCAAACGAATGAACTTGTGTCTGATGGCCAAGTGGATTTGGAAACTTTACTCTGGGGAGCAAGGCTTGTGGGCCGATATCCTTAGGAACAAATACCTTCGGGAGAAGGATCTACTGTTGGATGACCACCCCCAGGGTTCCCAATTCTGGAAATCCATACAGAAGGTGAAGGAGATCTTTCGCTTGGGGGCGAGGCACCAGGTGGGGGATGGGACAACCACCAGATTTTGGCTGGATTGGTGGATTGGTCCGGGAAGACTTGGGGAGAGGCACCCTGAGATCTTTGCTATTACCCAAGACCCTGAGATCACGGTTGCCCAGGCCTTTGGGGAGGCCGGCTGGGACATCCCTTGCAGGAGGGCTTTCGGCCCAACTGAGATCCTGAAATGGAGCGAGCTCCTGAGGGAGATTGGGTCTATCCATCTCTCCCAGAGACCTGATCGGCTCAGATGGGCCCTTGAACCCTCTGGGCAGTTCTCGACCAGTTCCTTATATCGTAGACTGTGTGAGGGCACCCCTCGTAGACACTTCTGCGAGATCTGGCGGGTGGCGGCCCCCCAGAAGGTAAGGATATTCCTTTGGCAACTGATCCGGAAGAGACTGCCATCCAACGACAACTTGCGTCGAAGGAACGGCCCTTCCAACGGGCGATGTGCCCTATGTGGGAGTTTGAGGACACCAACCACATTTTCTTCTCATGTCCGCTTGCTAAATTTTTGTGGAGCGCGGTGCGGGAGATCCTCCAATGTAATTGGAACCCCGCATGCTTCGCGGATATCTACAGGCTGATTCGTTGCCACTCGGGCACCTTGAAACGTGTCCTCTGGACGTGTTGTACGGCGCTAGTTTGGACCTTATGGACCACGCGAAATAAGTTTACCATAGAGGGGGTCCTCCCCTCACAACCTGCTGACCTCATATACAAATTATCTATGCACCTGCAGGTATGGAAAACAGTGGCTAGGCGACAGGACCGTGAGACGCTTGGGCAGGCGATTAGCAGGATTCGTCTTCTATATGCCCAGCTGCGGGAGGATCATGTTTGAGCCCCGCCCTGCTTGTATCCCTTAGATAGGTGTTGTAGCTAGTTGGTAGCGTCTTGGGGCTGCTGCCCGCTTCTAGTTGTCAGTAAGTTGGAGGGTCCGGCTACTTGCCTCGATGGTGTTCACCATTGTATCCTTTTCGTTTCAGGCCTGCGAGCCTTGGTTTGTCGAGCTCCGACATGTTCGAATCTTGTTACCTTGTTGGCTTCATTAAGTTAAAGCCGGGCTCACCTTGAGCCTTCGGTCTAAGAACGAGGTTACCTTGAATAACATTCATGATAGGATAGCTAATGCTTTGTTTGTGGCGAGAGCGACCTAGAGCAGTTAGGTCGATACGGAATATCATGATATGAACCATGTATTTTGTGTAGTGCATATGTCTATTGAGATAAACTTATGACATCACCTTCTATTTCGAGTACCGATATGTATAAAATATTAAGAAACGGAAAATTTCTTCCAAAACAATCACATTTGATTGTCTAGCTGTGTACAAAACTTTTGTTCTGCCATCAATGGCATATATTGTCTCCCGAATCCATATGGGTGTTACGGACATTTCTTATCGAATCCACTGTTCAGAGTTGTTCGAACCAAACAACTTTCAGCTTCCTCACAGTTGTCAGCTCACATCAGTTTTTTCACAGCTGATTCTTCACAGCTGATTTTTAGAAATCTACAGCTCAATCAAACACAGCTTGAGTCGCGCTCTCTTCTTGTGAGGATGTGTGGGTTATCTACTCAGCTGGTATGTCCACTGTCGGATATCCAAAAAATATAATATATATAGGGAGATT